>NCKU01003123.1:0-16150 GCA_003675995.1 Dinothrombium tinctorium | reverse complement strand
TTGCTATTATCTTTGACCACAATTTTTGTTACGAAGATGAGCGCATTTCACACTTAACTGACCAAATATTCAATTTTCATGACTATTATTTGCTCATTTAAAATATTTTTAGTTTTTCACACAACTAATGTGACCAAAATGAAGATACTTTTTGATTTTACAAATGATGGCGAAATAATTTTGCAAAGAGTGAAAGTGTTTTGGTAACAGAGGAAAGAATGTTTGTTCCAAAACGGGCGATGAAAGTGTTTTTTGCAAAGAGTGAAACACTCTCGTCAAAATATGAAATATAAATTTAAAAGACTGTAAAATATTTTTCGCAATCTGATTTTTTAAAAAGCATTTTGAATATCGCGAAATATGTCGAGATCAAAAGATATATAGAAAATATATGCGGAATGATGAGAACAAAGAAAAAGCTCACCAACTTTTACATTTAATTAATGTAAGCAGAATTAAAAATTAAAATTTATAAAAAATAAATAATAAATTTAAAATTTTACTTTGTAGACTTAAATTAGTCTAAATTTAATTTTTTTTTATTAAAAAAGCCATTGTTTTTTTTATAGATATAAAAGTCAAAATTTTGAACAATTTCTTCGTTCTTTTTTTGTTGAAATAGACAAAAAAGGAGAGACATATTTCAGACAGTAGTTTGTAGCAGAAGAATAAGCTTTTTCATCAATAAGCGATTAAATTTCGTAAAGCTTTTCTTTCAGAACTTGAAAAATTTGCCATTAAAGCAGCAACAAAAGAAATGTGCGTGCATTTTGAACTCTTATTGATCATTTTTTGACATATCTGACATTTTTAAATGAAGCAAACTTTATCAGATACATTATCAAGTCACTGATTACCACATTATCTTTCAAAGCTATGAATTAATATTGATTATAGCTTAAAACTAAATTGACTTTTTTAAAATATATGGCACCGCTGCTTACTTTCTTGCTTTAAGTGTATTGCTTCTACTTAGGATTTTGAGATTTACTTTCGCCAATATTCGCTGCAAAACTCATCCTTTGGGCCTCTTTTTTCATTATGCTTTGATAACCAATAATTGCAAGCCACCGGCATTTAGTTGAAATGTACCAATATAAAACGAATAAATTTATTTTCTACATTAAAAGTAAAACTAAGGCCAAGAAAAGAAATTGCCTTTCTTCTTTTATTTCACTCTTTTGAGAAATTTAAATTCAATACAAATAAAAAGTATCAGTGAAAAAGATTCTCTTTTTGTATTCCAAAATGAGAAAAGTGATACATTTGTTTCAGCGCTTCTGTAAACAATTGTTTAACTATTTCTTTGTTTGTTTTAATAAACAAATAAAATTGAGGCAATTCTCAATTATTCTTGTTTGATCTCCACAAAAAAAATAATGAAGAATTTTATAACACTTTTATCAAAGGTTCAAAAATTAATAAATTTGATTATTTAACTAAAATCAACTTTAAAAATCATCTGAAACACTTTATAGACAATGCAATTTATTTTTATCAAATGTTATGCTAACATGATTTCATTTTTGTTCTTACAAGCAATCTACAAGCAATGTATAAGGCGTTCAAAAAGTAAGTGACACATTTTTGATGATTAATAACTTATTGAAGACTTAAAAATTTCTATAGAAATGTACAAGAAATCAAATGTGAATAAGTTATAACTAAGGATTGAGAATTCTTTTTTCTATAGAATATTTTCCATTTTATGAAAAGAATAAGATAATTTGCTCATATGTTCACTCCCTATCAGAATGTTATACCTGACGCATATAAAACCGATATATCTTTAAAAAAAAATTTGGTGGGAGCTTAATAGTGTTAGGCAAAAAATTTTATTTTCATCGATGATACCATATTTCATCAAACCGATACCGAACTCATTTTGAAATGATCATCACTGCACGCGTGAGACCGCAATAATACTTTGTGTAAGCTTAGTTGGACGTTTTAGGCGCATTTTTGCATTTGAAAGAAGTTATTTGCTTTCAAACTACATTATACATTAAGCCTATTGCATAAAATTCGCAATTTTAAATTTTTACGATTTCGCACTATATCTCAAGAATAATTCATTTCCGACACTTGAATCCTTCAAAAATCGATTTTAGGGGTCTAATTATTTTTATATAGGTACCTCTGAAATTTGAAATAATGTATAAACTAGATTAGGCAAAAAATGTTTTTCTAAATTTTTAGAACTTTGGCCTCTATCTCGAGAACATCTAAAACCTTCAAAAATGAACTCTACTCATTGAAATACCACTGAAGAGCTACATTTATAACAATTCTGATGGGGAACTGTTTCCTATACTTCGACCCCATTAATTTCTTCTAAATGAAATTTTACTCATAAATCAAGTTTTGGTAATTTTTGATTGCGTACCTGACAAAAGTACGAGTCAGTGCGGAGCCTTGAAATGGAGCCCGGGCTTAGAAAGAACCAATTTAATGCTTTAAGTAACCATTCAATAAGAAAGTTGTATATTTTATAAATTCAAATAACTTTTGAGAGCGTTTGAAAAGCGAAACGAGTCAAACACCAATTTTGTCTTCTTTCTTTAATTGACAAAATGAATCAGAATATTTTGCTGTTTTTTGTTTGTGTTGTACTTTTTATTATTGTGTTTCTGTGCGAAAAATTCAAAATTCAGCACCCATAGGTTTTTGCTTTAATATTTCTTGTTTGTGAATTGTTCACAAACTCTTTGAATTATTAAGTTGCAACTTAAACTTTTAATTATATCAACTTTATTTTAACAATTTGATTATTTGATTTTTTTGTCACTTAAAAAAAATGAAGGATTAAGAAGATAAGCCGTAAGTTTTGTAAAAGTATTTTGTATTTAAAAGCTAGCAAGTTATTCTATCTTTGAAAAGTTACACTTTTCTTTCTAATCAAAATAATTGAGTATGGAAATATTCATCGCTTAAATCAAAATTCAAAAAACATTTCATTTTTTGTTTAATTTCAATGTTTATCATCATCAAATTTTTTACAACTATTAGATAAATTAAAATCTAAGCCTCCGCTTTTCGAGACTTTCATACTTTACTCGTTTAGCTTAAATGCCAATCATTCAAATCCAGCATCTATTAAATTCTCAAGTGATTTTTTTATATTAAAAAACTTTTTCAAATACTAGATGCATATAAGAATTTGAATGAAAATTTTCATTCATTTTTAAAGTAAATATCCTCCCTTTTTTACATTAAATTTTTGAATAACAATGAAATGTGAGACTTGTTTTGAATGTTTTCACATAATATTATTTAGTTAATTATGAATCAATGAATGTTTTCTTTTAATTCTGTGCACTATGTTTTGGAATGAAACTTATTTGCAATTAGTACTAATCAATCACATTTATTCAGGAATTAAATAGAATTCAAATCTTTAAATAGCTGCAATTTGCATGCAAATTAATTCTTCATAATAAATATATTTGCGTTATTGGACTCTATGTTTTAAATCATTGGTTTTAATTATTTTCGTGCTGTAAATAATTATTTTTACTTGGCGAAAAGTACGTTGAATGAAAATAAATAATTTGATTTAAAGCAAAGTTTGCACATAAAAAAATTTGAAAAATGATTCTCCAAGCGTTAACAAAACAGTGTGCGCTTTGATATATTAGCTTTAATGAAATCTAAATTTAAGCGCTTTACTTTTAGCTTTACTTTCCTGTAAATCCTTATAAATCCAAAGCTCATTTTACAATGCGATGAAAAATCAAAAATTTTGAAAAATCACTTTAGTTTGCTGAAAATTATACATTCATAGAGTAATAATGATATATTGTGTTCCCATTATGACTTTTACTCAGAACGAGGACTCATCGATCTTATACTGGTTTGTTAGTGTTCACTCAGGGACTTGCACTCATAGAGAAATTGTAATTCTCTTTAAAATTTTTTAAATACAAAATCATACTCCTGGCCTCAGAACAATATAATGAAAGTTCAATTTTTTAATAGATGTCAGAATGAAGATTTAGTATAAACGATTATTTAAACGTTATCTACGGTTATGAATCAGCAAAAATTCAAACGTGGCTATATAGCTGAGCAATCCAAATTCAAGCGGATTGAACTTTGAGTTGAATTTTTGAATATATCGTAAAATAAATTAGCGTAAAAAGTACGAAAAATACGATAATTTTCAGTTTAGAGCGAAAAACTACTTCTGATCTAAACCCTATTCAAAATCTTAAAAGATTTAATCAGAAAGTGTGCACATCATTCCCAAGGGTAAAATTGTCCGTTTTAAGAGTTAACGTAAATCGTAAATGCCTTCAAAATCTTATACAATTTAATATAAAAGAAAAATGTTTGATAATTTGTTGTCGAAAAGCCTGTTTTCATATAAAAATGAAGCTAGTGGTTAATTTTAATTGTTGATAGTAGTTTCAATTAACAAATGCTATTTTAAAATACATAAGCTTTTGAATTTTAAGAAACTAAATTTTTCGTTTTTGATAAGTTTTCAAGCAATTAATGACAGATAAATTATTGCAGGTAATGAAAGCAAAATTAAAGTAAGAAAGTTTATTAATTAACATTATGGTAAAAAAAAAGTTAAATGCTTTAAGAAACTATTTTAAGGATGCAAAAATTTTTGTGTTTTCAAACATAAAGTGAAGAATATCTACACAAATTCCTGTTGTCATATTTTACTTGTAAGCTCATTAATAATGAAAGCTAACGATGTGTAGAGGGTTATATAAACAGCGATGTTTTTACACAAAAAGCTTTCATTCTTTCTACCTCAACATCTCTCTACCTCTCTATCTCTCTGTCTCTGTCTCACTTTTATGCCAAATACATTTAAAATTGTTCGTTTGCATGTCAACGCATTCAATTGATTGGTGCGTTGAGGTGTTTATTTCAATTGTATTGATTGTTTCATCACTTAAAAGTGACTTTGTGACGGACAATAATAAATAATTCTATAATGTAGCAAACGCGTATGTTCAACGTCAAAAAAAAACTTCAATCCACAACATCGAATTTAGTTATTAGTTTTTAGAATTTACTTTTGATGTGTTCAAATCACATTGACAATTTTTGTTCATTCTCCCTTTCTCTCTCTCTCTCTCTCTCTCTCTCATCATTTTATTGACATTTTATCAGGCTTTTCTCATTAAAAAACGCTTGAATTAAGCACGCTGAAAACAATTTGAAAGTAATCAAATAAAAAATGTGTACAATTTTCGCATTAAGCTCAATTTTGCCCAACTTGGAAAATGTACGGTTATTCAGCTGTTTTCATCTTCTTTTTCTGTGAATGCGTTTTGAGAAAAAGGAAAGTTTTTGATCAACTTTAAAAGTGTGATTTTTGAGCGAAGAGTGAAGTGAAAAGTGAGAAAAAAAGCGAAAACACAGTTTGAAAAGCTTGAAAGTGCAATTGAAAGTTCGCACGTCGCTCGAAAAGCGAAAAAGCGTTTCGTAGTTATTTTATAATGGATTTTATAAAGTCAAATTGATGTCAGTTACATATTTGCTGCTTGTCATCAACTTGTAGCACTCAATTGTGGGCGCATTTTTAGTAAGTATTTTTCATTTCACCGAAAACACACAACTTTAAAAAGTACATCCTTAGAGCACATTTTTGAAAAGCGTCTCTCTTCAAATGTCTACGTGCTAAATCATTGTAAACTAACATTATTTCAACGTAATGAGAAATACGCGCACTTCAATGTACTTTACGACAGCGTTTAATTTTTACTCTTATCTTCATTTTCGGTAACCAGCAATACACAGAATATACAATATAAATTATATTTTCCGACAATAAAATAGCGGAGAGTGTCGTGTCCTCAAAGATCAAATCAACAATTCGATGATTTTTTTCCTCAACGTTCGCTTCGTGTTTGAAGACCATAAATCTATTCTGACAGCATTTCATTTCTTTATTGTTTACTGTTCAATTGACAGTTACTCTCAGCCTCTTTTCAACCGATAAACCTCAAATTGTGCTTTATTTCCAATTTATTAATTGTACGAAAAGAAAAACTATCGATTTTGTAGTTACAATCCTGCAATCAATACAAAGAAACAAAAAATTTCTAATTTGGCCTTCCGTTGCTTCGCTTTGGTGCTACTTAAAGTAAAGCAAATTTTGCACGCTTTTTGATTAAGACACCCGAATTTGCTTCTGTTGTTATTTAGATTTTAAAAAATTGTTTTTAGGTTTTCGGCTTATTTTGCTTAGAAACTTTTACCGCAATACACGCTTAATTTACATAATTTTGCATAAACTAATGCATTACACTTACTATTAAAATAGACGAATTTGTCAAGAGGAAAAATACTTTTTTGAATACAAAACTGATTAGAAAAATTGCGAAGCTTAAATAAAAAATCGATTTTAAGCAATAATTTAATAAACGGTTTTCTGTGTACCGAGCTGGCCAAAAAGATCACAACTTATCTTTTTCGATTCAAAGCCGGTTTATTTCAATATTAAATATTAGGATTAGACAAGCCGCTTTATGGACGGCACTCGTGGTACGTTGAAATTTTTAAATGAAATATACTCGCTTTATATGTATTGCAAATTCAATGGCGAAGCATTTTATATTTCTATCGGTATAAGAGTGTAAGCTTTGCGCTTGTTATAATAAAATTTAATATTTTAAACCAAAAATTAATTTTAAATGCATCATAGTACACTTAAATCGCTGAGTAGCAACCAGAGGAACACAACAACATACATTTGACTGAGTTGGACAACATAATAGATAAGCAATCGTAAATGAACTAAAATTTTCAGCTAAAATTAACGAACTGAAAACTTTTCTTTGTGCATCGCAAAGAATATACTGCAAAAATCAAACAGGTGTTTACGAATTTAGCGCAAATTTGAGGGCTTGCTTTAAAAGAATTTTTAACTCAAATATACTTCGCTTCTTTGGCAAACACTGAAAACTTTAACAAACAAGCAACGTAAGAAACTTTAAGTAAAGCGTACATGCAAATATATAAAACTAATTCGCCTACGAGTGAGAAAGCTATTCAAGCGTTTCATTGTTTGATTTTTTGATTTCATATTTAAAAAAAATAAATAAAATTTGATTTTCAAATTGAATCGCATTTTCGCTCAGCAAAAATCCGACTAAAATTTTTACTTTGCAAAAATGCGAATCAAACCTTTTCTGAATTTCGCGACAAAATACAGTGTCACATTTTTTGGCATTTAATTTCACGAAACGTGAGCCGCTTTTTTCTTTTGATTTCGCTTTACACACATAACTTCGGTTATAAAAAACGAAAAGCACAAATAACGCGCTTCCATTATTCTTTGCCTTTCACTGAGTTAAGTCGCATCGCAAAGCTGTTCAGTTGCACACAATGTAAACCACAGGATTTACCGTTATCCTGAGAAAAATTACACCTGAATAATACTTGAGAAACGTAAAGCTGCGGCAAATGCTGTGTGTTCGCTAGCTTGAGTGCTTTACTATTGAACTAACCCTTTAATTATTCAACTGCTTACGTGTGTAATCGTATTTGTATATAGCTGGTGAACAAGTGGAATAATTTTCTTCAACTTTAGATGCATCGTTTGTGTTTATTTAACATAAAACGAGGTTGAAGTGGTTCTAGCAAAATTTTGAATTATTAAACGCAGTTTTTAATAATTAAGAGAATTTAAATCAGGGCAATAGCGCTTGATTGAGTTTTATTTAAAAAGACCTTTCTTATAATGAAATTAAAACGCAGCGAGACCTTATAAAATAAATGCTTTCAGTTGTTGAATTCTTATCATTAAGTAGAATGAGAAATAAGAAGTAAATGTGATAAATTTGTTTTCGGCGGTAAAATTCATAAATATGAGAGAGAAAAATTGAAATTTAAAATTGAAAATTGAAAATAGCTAACAATTTGAATGAATGAAGTTAACATTGGGCAAAGAAAGAAAAATCTCTTACATTGAAGTAGTTTTGTTGAGAGCAAAGTTGCATTTTTTCCTTTGTTCACCAAAAAGAATATAGGAAAAGGAAAATCAATTTTTAGCCAATTTTAGTATAGAAAAATGTTGAATTTTGCCATTTTTGCACTTTTTGCTCGACAAGCAGCAGTCTCTCGAGAAATGGTCGAAATACGCAACGAATATAACAGGTGAAATCAATTTACCGTCTTTTGCCGTCTATACGATCAGTTTGAAATCTTTTTTGCCCGTTTCAAAGTATTGCGAACATTTCACTGCGCACAACATGCGAGAAGTATACACAGTGAGTGCAGAAAGAGAGAGCACACGAATCAATTGCAGTATTTTATTTTCGAGGCAAACTTTCCAAATTTCGCACCGATTTCTGTTCAATTCGAGTGTTCGAAATTCGCTTTAACAAGCTTTCAGCAACATGTGCATTTTTAAAGTCACGCGTGGCTTTCGGTTAATTAAATTAACCATTGCACAAAAAAGATAAGCAGCTCGAGAAACTCATCTGAAATGAAAATCATGCGGTAAAACAGCGATTTTTTAAATGATACAAAACTGTTTAACATTGAAAGTATTCACATTTCACGAGTGAAGCGAAGACGGTGGAGTCGATGCCTTCACGATGCCGGTGCAATACCTGTGTAAGTAGTATATATATGTCGCCACAGCAACCATTGACTTAAATGGGAGTTATATAAGAGTGAGTGATGCTCAGAGTAAAAACGAATCTCCAAATTTTTCCTGCTCTTTTACGCTCATTTCTTGAAAGAAGTGACCGAAAGATGAGCGACGAAGAGGAGAGATGGTGATTGGTGATGATAAAGGTGAAGTAGAAGAAGAAGAGGAAAAATATGGGCAAAAATAAAAAAGAAAAACCAAATCAATTTTTTTGAAGATAGCAAACCGATCGCAATAGGCAACGAATTTTCGCACTAGTTTCAAAAGAAAAGTTAACCAAACTTTTAATAAACACACCAATTTGTGCTTTGAAAGTGAAAAGACAGAAAAGAGAGTACAAAAAGATGAGTGAAGGAGAAGGAAAAATATACAGTGAGCGATTTTTTATTTTGCTCATTGCATTCTTTATTCGCCATTAATATAAATGATAATTGCGTTCTTTAACGATGTGTGATTTTATTTTCTTGTTCAAAAGGCGTATTTCACTGCAATTTTGCTGTCTTTATAAAAAATTGTATAGGAAGAAACCAGGAACTGATGGCTTAACGAAACGAAACGAATTTCTCTACTATTCAGTGGAAGATGTTGCTTAAAACAAAATTCAAAGTTAAGGTTAAATAAGTATGCAAATTTAGGCTATTACTTCCTTCTCTGCTTCTTTTTTATCATCACTTTCAAAATAATAAATATTCAAATATTTCTAATTTCATTCTCAACTAATGCAACAATATTGACCTGGTGAAGAGTAAATTTTTGCTTTAATTACGACCGATTCAAAATAAAATTTCGAATAAGAGAAACTGCTAATCAACTTGTTTTGACATGAGCGTAAAAGTGAGATTGCTTTTTCCACTCGATAAAGTTTAAAAACTTTTTTATCGATAGAACAAAACTGCGATGAAACGTTTGTACAGTAATTCAATTTCAATTTAATTGCGTTTTTAAATTTTAAATTTTAAATGTCACATAAAAAAGAGTTGAGTTTTACACGCTTAAAAAGTCATGCAATAAATATGGTAATTTGGAAAAGCGAGAAAGAGAGCGTAGAGAAGAGATGAGACGAGAGTAAAGTGAGAAAGAGAGAGACAGAGAGTGAGAGAAAAGAGTGGTGAAATAGAGAAAAGAAGAAAAAGAGGAAGAAGAGGCAGAAGAAATAGCGAGAAAAAGTAGTTGACGAAAGTAATGAGCACGGATCATTCTTGGCGCAAACAAGACGACGAATGCAGATTACGAACGTGTCAAGTGGAGGATTGAAAGCAAAGAAGATACGACTCGAGATGTTTGACATACTATTTTCGGGTAATAAAATGCATTCGTCTTCTCAACAGCGAGAAATTGAATTCGTTTTTTCACCCTCAATCTCTATATTCATTCTAATGTTCACCGCAATTGCTATTTTAATCACTCATTGAAAAAATATAGAAAATAATTGCTCGCACTCGCGGGAAATGGCCAGATGAGAAAATGTTTTTAATTTTTAAGTAAATACGTTCGATAGATGAATGCAATTTCCAATTATGTTGTATTTTTCTTTTAATCAAAACTTTTAGAAATTGCGAAGTTAAATTTTCAAAAAACTAATATTGAAGTATCTTAGAAACAGAAAAAACGAAAGAAAAGTTTCTTCGTAAAAAAGTTCAAAATGCAAAAGCAGACAATAGAAAGCAAGCATCGCTTTCGGCTACAATTAGTAGAACGAAATTCGACTTAAGATGAAATTAGGTGCCTTGAGTACAAGAACATACATTCATCTCTACTTTTCTCTCTTCTGCACTATATATTGCATTACGCAAATATATTGTATTCAGCTTTTGTTCACGCATTTGACATTCGAACAAAAAACCATTTCTGATGCAAATTATGCAAACAAAACACGCTGTAAAGTAAAAAAAAGTTTTCATAAACATAACGCTCAGGCATTTACGGCGAATGACAAGCTTATGTCAGAGAAGTTGCGTTTGCTTTATTCGCTTATCTCTCCTTTTCTCTTCTTTTTTCGAAAAGCGAAGTAAAGTAAAAGAGAATTAGAATTGGTTTTTCATTTCATTTGCTTCGAAAATTTTTAAATGCAAAAGCAAAAATAAAATTCATATATTATTCTATTTTCTGCCATATTCAAAATGCAAGCCTAGTCGAAAATTATTTGCTATTTTTTGCTCGCAGCGAAACAGTTCGCAAATCGAAAATTAGTTTTTGATTGCAATTAACTTCGCGTCAATTATTTAAACCTAGAAATTTTGATTGTGTCTTAAAGGCTTTTGCATGCGATGCATAGTAAATACGGTTAGCGCATAAATTTATAATATATTCATTTGCCTATATTTTTTGTATTTAACGATTAAAAGAATATAGCGTGCAGTAAACTTTGCGCCAGCTATTTCACTAATTGATAGCCGCGAGCGATGATGCACTTGATCATATAATTTCGCACGCTTAAAGTGCGTGCTAACTTTTTCGCATTCAACCAGTAACGTAATTTACACTTTTTCGCTCTCGCTCTCTCTTTTTCTTTTTAATCTCACTCATTCATTCACTCGCTCACTCTCTATCTCTCGTGCTACTAGCTTCGAAGATATAGCGTAATGTGAATTTTCGAGATTTTAATATTCACTTTTTTCTTCTATGCATTCCATTTTCGAGTTTAAAATATAATTGATGTCGAATTCAATGCTCAAACAGTTCGTGTAAAGTGAAAAATGTGCGCCGCACTTTCGAATATGAAAAGAAAGAAGAGAGAGAAAAAAAATGAAAATTGTCAATAAAGAAAAGTTAAAAGCAATTTGAATTTCATTTCGGATATATTTTTAATCCAAAAACGTTAAATTTTTTTTCGCATACTCTCAAAAAGTATTTTCGATGGCATACTCGCGGAGAAGAAATGCATTTTAGTGAAGCGTCACTTCGAAAAGCAAAAAGTGCTTAAGAGAAGATTTTTCGATGCTACAATTTTTAATGCCATTTTTATTGAATACTCAAATGTTAATTAAACTATTTTCAAAAAGCGAACTCTACATTTTCCAAGTTATTTTCTTATTTTTCTCGTCATATTTCGCTCGATAAGAGTGAAAAGTTGAATAAATTTTTTGCTCCAACTTATTTTTTCATCGCAAATCACGCTATCAATGAAAATGCTAAAATTAAGCGTTTTATTATGTGGCTTGTGACTATCGATTGAAGCATTCGTCTTCTTTTCTCGACTTTTGTCTAGTTCAAAATGAAAATTAACAAAAAAAGAAAAAAAGATTAACAATCTAAATGCTAATTCATTTCAAAAGTTTGATAGTGAATTAATTAATTTGTAAGAGTTTAAATGTATAATTTTTCTTTTTTGGAAAGCACCTTTGCTTGAATTCATTACAAACGATCACAAATTTCAGTTTTTTTTTTGATCGATAGTGTGTCAGCTATAAGTGTTACACTTTTATTAATGTTACACGAAATTTGCGGAAAATATTTATCAATGTGAAATAAATCTTTGTACAATGAAAAAAGTTGTGAACACGGAGGTGAAAGAAAAAAAATAACATCACGAGAGATATTTGATGAAATATTTTTGTGGCTAACATTTTGCACACATCGATTTGTGCAAAATGCCGATAGCAACCATTCAAATGTTTTCATCTCTCTTATTCAATCGTTCTCTCTCTTTCGCTCTCACACTGTTTCTTTTGTTCTCACCCTTACTCTGGCTGTTTCGCGTCGGAATTGATGCAATTGATTTTTTAACTTTTTTTCGGCGAGCTGTTAAAATATTAATTAGAGCGCAAAGTTAAATCTCTTTTCTGTTTTCTACTCTTTCTATACGAAAAATATTTTTTTTAAACCATTGATTTTGTTCCCATTTCAGCTAGAAGTAATGTTTAACTTTAAAACAACGTTTAAAAACAATTATCTAGAATAAAAAAAATTTCTCAAGTGAATTTTATTCTAATCGAAAACAAACGTTTTCTTGTTTATTTGTTTACTCTGTTGCAATCGATGATCGAAAGAGTTTGGTGTACTTTTCCCGGTATAGATAGAAAATTAAACAAATTAAATGCACCTGAAGGCGAATGTCATCCACATGTGCATTTGTAGGATTGTATTTCTAGTTAAACTTTTGATTGCTTTTTCATTTACAGATGCATTCGATATTTAAAATATATTTCATTGTGTACAACTAACTCTTCAACGCTGTCTCTGATTTTTTTGCTGATTCTGTTTCTGATTTCTGATTTGTTGAGTATAAGTACGTTAAAACAGCGGCAACAACTTTGCAATGAATGCCGTAATTTCTTTATTGCAAATGGAATTGAGTATTTGCCAAGATTACAAATCTATTGATGTTTACTCGCGTAATTTGATTGCGCGCAAATTCGGGTCAAAAGGTGGGAAGTCATATCTAAAGAAATTCATGTAAAATCAAGCTATACAAATAATATTGAACTCACTGGTAAAACTAAGTTCAAAAGTTAAAAATTTGACTTTGTTTCAATTTAAACGAACTTTTATAAAAGAATAAATCGCTTTGTTCTCGTTGCTATATTGAATGCAAAACTATTGGAGTTAATTAACCAAACTTAAATGTTCACATGAGTTTTGAATTTGTTTCTGCTTGTTTTGAAAGAAAGTCTCTGCAACAAGTATAAACATCCAGAATATGCTAGTAAGCTGATAACCATTTATGTAGATTGTAAAAGAAGAGAGTTTCTCGTAATATAGTTTTCGGCTAAATTTTCTTTGAAACAAAATAAAATATTCTAGTTTTTATCTTCTAAATTGAATAAACATAAAAATATGGTGGTTTCCATTTTGGAAAAAGTTTTAAAATGGTATGATATGCTGATAGTTATTCTGCGGCATGAAAAAAAAGTTTTTATATAAGATTTTACCAGATATGCCTCCTTAAATCAAATTTCCTTTATTCTATTCATTTTCTCAATAGAGATTTTCAAAAAAAGTTTAAATCTTGAATTTTTTAACAAAAAATATTTTTAATTCATGTCAAACAACTAGAAAAAGATTAATAAAAAATTGGAATAACTGAAAATTAGAAATTGAACTTATTGAAATATAATTAAATGGAAAATGATCAAAGAAACGTATTGTTATAAATTGAAATATTAATTTAAGAATGAGAATGAAATGGTTGCATATTTTGTGCCTCAATTCAAAAATGAAAACATTTGTTGAGTGTTGCACCATTTGTACAAAGTAAACTTTCGCTTATCATCAATTCACTTGTTCTGTGACAAGTCGATTGTAAACACGAGAAGTAGCCGACAATTAAGAAGTTATGGTGCGAGCGAACGTCGTAAAAAATAATTGCACTCCGTGTTTTTTGCTCGAAAAGCTGCATTTCCTGATGCAAAATGCTTTTTCGCTGCATGCGATTCGACGGGAGACTAATATAGACATGCTAAAATT
Source organism: Dinothrombium tinctorium (assembly GCA_003675995.1). NCBI lineage: Eukaryota > Metazoa > Arthropoda > Arachnida > Trombidiformes > Trombidiidae > Dinothrombium > Dinothrombium tinctorium. The sequence continues at coordinate 2,121 of NCKU01003123.1, read as the reverse complement.
TACTTTTAGCTAAAAGTAGCTAAAACTTTATGCTAAAAGTACTTTTGCATTCTCTCGTAATTAAGTTTCTCAGGTTAATTAGCCCAAACGCTTATCACATTTAAATCTTTTTTTTCAGCTTTGAATGGACTGTTGAATCAAGAGCTGAATCCGATGAGAAGAAATAAAGTTGAAAGAAGTAGAAGTAGTCAAACAAAATCATAGATATGGTATATCATCTCATATCTCTCGAAAGAAATTCGTTTTTCATTGAATCAATCATCAAGAAAATATTAGAATTATACATACCAATCATTTTGTTTGTTAATTATTGTTTCCTAATAAATTTTAAAAAATAGAAATTCTTGAATGAATTGCCTAAATTAGATATCTTAGTCGCAAGCTTTACTTGGATATCTTTAATATATCATTTATCTAAGAATTATTTTGCAAAAGATATCGAGGAAGTAAATATATCTTTGGGAGGAATAAGTAATCAGAAAGTGATTTCTAAAAGAAATAAGCATAAGCATATTATGCAATCTCTAATTGCTATTACTATGCTATTACGAGTTATTGAGTTTTTTACGTTGAATTATTCAGCGTGTATAGACTCAATGAACCGATGAAATTGCGTCTAGTATGTGAATAATTGCTTTTATTCTCTGGTAATTTATTAAATATTTAATATTGAAAGCATTGGTGAATAGAATCGAACCTTTTGTGCAACAAATTGCTCGCAAACCTCAATACTCAAATGTGTAATTATTTGCACTTGTAAAATATTAACTTCACTTTTATTGACAAATGCATTTTTAAAGTTCGCGAAGCGGGTGATTATGGCGATGTTTTTCCTACGCGGCTGAATTTCTTTAATAATCAACGAATGAATATTAATTATATTGAAAGTGCAAAAATTTACATAATGACTAAATAAAATCGCAATTTTTGCCTCAATAAGAATAGACACGTTTTCAAGCTTTATTTTTGATGTTTTACATAAAAACATTTTAAATAATGAAAACGCAACGCTTAACTTTTTGTCGCAATAAAAGAGAAAAAATTCATTTTGTTTCTAAAAAAGGTAAACGATAAAATAGAAACTAGAAATAGAAATAATAGCGAAAATTCCATTGAGAATCCAATTGTTTCCATCGCTCAAATATTTTCTTGTAAAGCAAACTTCCAGATTTAATTAGATTTTTTCCTCTTTCGTTTTCTCTTCAAGCTTTTTATAGAGAAAGCAATACAAAAAAAAAACGAATATTTTTGTAAATCGTTCTTTTCATGTTTATTTAATGAAAATTAAAACAAAAGCAGCGATAGACGAAGAGAAAAGATTAATTTCGAAATGCTTTTGATAAAACGTACAACGAATGCAGCGTTAAGGAGAAAGTCAAAAAAAAAATTGAACAACTAATCTAGAGGCTTGACTGCTTAGCTTTTTCTTTCACTTGAAATCATATTTTTCCAATTAAAAAATGCAAATAAATTTTTTGTTTAAACGGAATAAAAGAAGCGAAAGTCAAATATATCCGTTGATTGTTTAATGTTAGAACAAGAAGTTTAATTCACATTTACCATCTGAGACGGTCTGTTTCGCAAGTAACAATGGACGCAATTCACGATAAAGAGCAAATATATTTTCTTTTTGCTTTTAAATCATTTCAAATGTTTTAAGCTGCTTTTATTTCAAAAATAATGTTCTTTTCGTTTTATGTATTCGATTTGTAAAAGGAGATGAAAGTTTTATTTAATTATAAATTTACGAAACTTTTTTCATATAAAACTATTTGAAAATGCAATTAAAGCAAAGCAATACGCTAAAGAAGATTTAACATTGTGAAAATCATAAAAGAAGCGAATGAAAACAAAAAAAGTTTCTTATTCAATTTGTCTTCTCACGTCCAACTCTATTCTATTTCAAATTTGATATATCAATGTGAGAAAGTAAAAATTTCACTTCTTATATTTCTTTTCTCACTTTGTTCGAGCGAATAAATTTTTTTCTCGTCAACATTTTCCTTTTTCTCGATGCGATATTTTCATGAAAATCTAATGTCATAAACAGGGATGTGAATCTCATGCAAATGCATGTATTTGTTGTGAGGTTTATTATCATGCACTTTAATAATAGTAAGT
>NCKU01003122.1:0-16150 GCA_003675995.1 Dinothrombium tinctorium | reverse complement strand
AAAATTTAGAATCTAAAATAAATATACGAATTTTTGTTTTTTGTTTACGTCAAAGTTTTAGGTTGAAATTAAACTATATCAGAGGTGCTCTTTTATGCTAATATCCAACAAAATCGTTTCACAAACAGCTTTGCCTTGAGTTCAGTACCACCTCAACTTGTCCGTGAATTTTTCCTGTAAACAAAATGAAATGTTAAAGCTTTCCGAAACGCATACCACCCTTTTCCTTGACATTGTTTTTTCTCTTTTCTCTCATCAACAACTCTCCACGTTTTCAGAGGACTATTCAGAGATTTTTAAGGTATTCTGATATCTCTTGACAAACCAAATAGAGAAKGAAAACGYTTCTCTTTTTTCTTCGAGTGAGCGAGAGTTCGAAAATTACTGCTCTAGCTTCTCTCAGACAACTCCATGTTTTCAGAGCGCTATTCAGAGAACGTTAAGGAATTCTCTTTTTCTGGTATCTGAGCTAGGAGATGAAGGATTTATTCTAACGCACAATGAAATAGAAGAAAGCACTATCTCAATAAAAGCTTGATTGCAGATGAATTAGTAAGAGGGAATAGGTATTCAGTTTGTTCGATTCATTTGAACTCGACTCCATCTCGTGAATGTACCACGCGAATGTACTACGAATTTTACTACGCGAATTTTTCACGAACTGTACGACGAAAAAGTCAACGAACATACCTATTGCTATTTATCTTTATTTATTCATTACATTGCGTACAACATACCATCAGAGACATTTTTGCAAATCCGAGTCTTCGCACTCCTCACTAGATGATAAGTGGTTTTTGAAAGTGTCGGGACGCTTGCTTCTAAATTTCCTGCCATTATTCTTGCATTTTAAAGGTTCACAAATTCCAAAGTGTTCTTTCCACCCATGTGTGATAAATGTTATCTTAATTGAACTTTAATTCATAATTCTGATATTCGCATATGACAACGCTATAATTGCTGCTTTTACGTTCAAGGCTATAAGGCAAGACTAAATGCGTACCTTCTTTGGAATCAAACCAACTCGAAGCCTTAGGAACGTCTTTGTAACTTGATTCCGCTGCAGCACCCTCGTTTGATGATCTGTTTATAGCTAGCGACTTTGTACTTTCAAGAAATCACACAGCTTCTTCTCTATCTTCTCCCTCGTTTCTTTCATGTCCTTAACGTCACATATGTAGGTTAGGTACTCCATGTTTTTAAATACGTTTTGATTCATGCTCACTCTTGAAATTAGACCTAGCACGTACTTCGAGGATCGCTTTACAATAAGATCCAAAAGGGTAGCCGCCTGTTTGCTTCGCCTTCATAATAATTTATCCCCTATCGCACGCTAGTCTTATTCAAATCGAAAAGAGAGAAACGTATTGCCGAAGCCCTCCGTTGTCTCCTCAATATAGACTGTATTAATCACACCGGCAGGCATGAAAAGCGTAGCATCGGGTTCAAACGAAATAAATGTCTTCACCGTCATCATCTCGCTTGGGTGGAAACTCACGTTTTGAATATCACAATTGCTTAACATAGCCATGTTGTCTTCAGTGTTAAGAGATACGGCCCACCATTTCTTTCCTGTGATGACATGAAAACAATTGGCACAACCGAAATCAATATGTGAACCAGTTAGGCTTCCCTTTTTTGAGTACACAAGACCAAATCGTCGATAATAGGAATTTTTGAATTCGTTGCTGAAAGTTGTTGACGTATCCGAAAGCAGTAGGTTTTTGGCCACAAATTCGTTTAAGACTTTAGGCCACACAATAATGCTTTCAGGCATCGGAATTTCGATGGCGTTGACTATAATTTTAGGGTTATCCGATTTGATCGCCACCTTTATCTTGTCCAGAGTGCGCCAACTCACTTTCCCGGTTGCGATGTTCGTTGTGGCCACCTGGTCTTTGTAGTTCTTGGACACATTCTCGAGTCCATCGAAAACAATGTCGCGAAGCTATCGAAACCTTTTTTTACGATATCGCTGATCGTAAATTATTATTATAATTTTCTTTTTGTGGGGAATCATTAATATTTATGACTCATTGGTAGGGACTCATTGGTGGGGTTTGTCAAATAGGTGATTTTTAGGTGGCAAAAATGTATCAAAATAGATTCCAAATTAAGTGATTGAAAACAATTCATATTAGATCATGTTCACGTTGGATTACTTGATCTCGCAACATTTTTGTGCGTTTTCCTTATATTCACGAATTTTTATTGATTTAAAATTAAAGTAAAAAATGAAAATGATTATGAAAAAATATATTTTGACCATATTTGAAACGATAAGACAATACGGATCAAAGTAAGATAACGCCGTTCATAACATGAAAAACTTCAAATGCAGTGAAAACAGTGAATTGATATTATTCACGTACAACCATGGTATCTTAAAAAACGAGATGTGATTTGTTATCTATACAAATTCACTTTACGTTACCACTATTGAGCAAGTACGTATAACTTTATTTGAGCTAAGAATAACTCCACTATAAATATGACAATTCCATATAAGGAAGTGCCTTTGCTTCGAATTTGATTAATCTATTTGTGTTCCATTAGAAAATTCGATTCTTTTCTCTCTTGGCTGTTTCAATGGGCACTTAAATGTTAGAATAGATTATTAATACGCGACTTTCACTAATATAAGTGCTTTCATGTGATTAGCCTGATTAATGTGATGTGTGTATAAAAAAGATGATTTTAGGTGATAATATTGACATTTTCAGAATCGTAAAAATTTAGGCATAATTTAACATTTAATTTGATATACAACGCGATTTTTTTTAACTTAAAAAATATGTGATCACCTATTTGACGAACTCTACTAAAGGCTTAATGAAATTTAATTAATATTTGATTTAAACGATTTTAATTGACAAGGTATGATTCTTGAGATAAAAAATTGTATGGATTAGAAAATTTCAATATCTTCTGAAAATATTCGAATTTTACGCATGATAAAAACTTTTTACACTCTATAACGATCATATTAATTAATCATATAAGCCATGCTTGGTAAATCTTTAAATATGCATCTTATTAATCAAATTTTCATCTTGACTATTTTTATAGCTGCCACTGAAAAATTAAAGAGCTATTTGATCAAAGTAAATACTTGTTTCAAGTAAAAGTTCCAATGAATACTTTATCAAATTAAACATAAATTATGAAACTAGTTTAACAATCTCACACAATCAAATCATCAGTTGAGAATCATAGTTTGCAATAATAAGAATTAAACGACAAATGGATGAATTTTCTTAAGAAATATGTTTTTGAAACTTTTTTTTTATTAAAGTTTAAATTAAATACATAAAAAGAGATGAATTTGTAAAATGTAGTAGTTCACAAAAAAAAGAAGAAAAAAATCACAAAAATAGAATCGAGCATAATTAAACATGAAAGAATGAAAGTTCTTCTTCGATTATATTCAATATTGATTTAACGTTCTCTCCGATTAAAGTCTCGTGATATCCTTGTAATGTGACAACACTCACTTCGCCGTCTACATCCTATGAGAAATTTTTAAAATGTAGAACATTAAAATCTTGTGATAAAATTGCATATTTATGCGACTAACCTTTGATAATCCATAATTTTCACTTTCAAGCTCTTTGAAATTGTAAACAAGTGATTTCTCTTTCGCGCGAATCAATTTTACACTACCGATAAATTTACGCGATGGGTTAAATTTATACAAAAGTCTAGATTTATTTGCGTATCGCTCGATGAATGATGTCAATAGTGAAGGATCACATTCTTTACCCGTCGCAGTGTTGAAAATTTGGATTAATTTTTCACATTTTTGCTCCTTTGTAATCAATGATCTAAGCTCGTCTCTCACTTTTAAGCGCTCCTCGTTTTGAAATTTAAGATTAAAACCCAAATAATCCCAAAATAATTCGGCATCATCTTTACCATCGTTTGATTTTGAGTATATATCTTCAATCTGAGCTTTGAGCATTGCTGCGGACCCATCCAAAAGTAAAGCTTTCTTTACGATTGCTTGTCCTAATTTCGCTTGTAACTGTACACAAATTTCAAGACCTAGAACAGCACCGAACGAGTAACCCAAAATTTCATATTCGTGTTGGGGGTAAGTTTTACTGATCGCGTTTGCGCAAAATTCGGCCACTTCTTCGAGTGTCGACATGGAATCCATTTCAGGTATCCAATTGACACCAATTACAGGGCGATTGACCGCCGCCAGAGGAAGCATTAAATTGAAACTACCATCAACCGGTGGTACGAAAAACAATGGCAAACCTTCGGCAGCATTGTTCAACTTTACAAATTGCTCTTTAGGAATTGTGAGCAATCGCTGCCAAATTGTATTTTCTTGTTTTTCACTCATTTTGGACATTTGATCGCCTGCTTGCGATGACTTTCTCTTGTCTATTTCCATCAATTGTTTCAAAGAAAGGTTTCTTATCTCCATGATCGATAATTCCATATCATAGTCGCGTTCGAGTGTTTGCCGAATTTCGACTGCCATTAGTGAATCTAATCCGAGTTCTCCGAGAGTCGAGTCAACGTTTACTTTGTCCGGATTTTTTATTCCCAAAACATGGCAAATTTGTTTTTTTAAATCATCTTTACCCATTGCTTTGTTTCGCTCTTTTATGCGAACCATACTTAAACACACTGGGTATGAAGTTTGCATAAGCTGGTCCAGAGTCAGGAGACACGATGGCATCCGTTGTGGAATCGAACCTCGCAACACCAGATTCTTGTCTTCAAATCGTTCGGCTACGAATCCAACATCACCAATAAGGCCCCATTGAATGGATAGACCATGTAATCCGTCTTGACGGCGTTTTTCGCACACTCGATCTACTGCAGCGTTAGCAAACCCGTAATTCGACTGAGTTCGATTGCCTAATGAAGCGACTAATGATGAGAAGCAAACGAAGTAGTCGATATTCAAGTTCATCTTTCGCGTCAACGAGTCGAGATGTGATGTTGGCATCAATTTACAAGCGCACACTTCGCGAAAATCTTCGACACTTTGATTTTCAATTAGGTTATCCTTAAGAACCAATGATAATATAAATATGCCACCAATTGGTCCCAAACGCTGTGATTCTTCGATAAGTTTTCGAGCGGCAAATTCGGTGGTAGCATCATTTTTGAGCACAACAACTTTGGCACCTCTTGATTCTAGTCTTTTCACCGCAAAGCGTTGATAATTTTCTTTTAAGCCATTGCGGCTTGTGAGTATCAAATTATTAGCACCTCTTGACACCATCCAATAGGCAACTTCAAGTCCGAAACCACCCAAGCCGCCGACGATTATGTATGATTTGTTAGGATAGAAAAATGTCTGCGGAATAGCTTTGAATAAATTATTTTTCATGTTTTTTTCGTCGTTCATTTTGATCAACACTTTGCCAATATGCTTTCCATTCGCCATGAATCTAATTGCCTCTTCGTAATTCTCTTTTTCAAATACATGACGTTCGAGCGGTTGAATATCGCCGGTCTTCATCCCCTCGGCTAGTAATTGATGCAACTTGAGAAACAAGCGTTTTCCTTTTTCACTTTGTTGTTTGATCTCATCCATTAAGTGGGCAACACAAACGACATGAAACGCGCAATTTTTCTCAAGCAAATATGGCTCTGTAAGAAATTATAAATTTTTAAATTGGCACTGAGTTCACCACTAAAATAATGTTTTACCTAAATGACTGTTTATGACGATGTCATACTTTCCGATCTCGACAAAACGACCGTAGTCAGTCAAACATCGGAGTGAAGCTCGCAATTTCTCTTCAGCCAAAGAATTGAGAATCAAATCAACACCTCTTCCATTCGTTTCTCTCATGATCATCTCTTCAAATGCAATATCTCGTGAATTGCCTATTTGACTGTCTGTTAGTTGGGGAAATTTTCGTTTTAAGAACTCTCGTTTCTCTTGCGTTCCAACAGTTGTAAATACTTTACAGTTCATTCGTAAACAAACCGAAATTGCTGCTTGTCCAACACCTCCACTACCAGCATGAATCAATACGGTTTCACCTCTCTTAAGATTTCCTCGCATCAACAATGCGTAGTAAACTGTCAGGTAGACAACAGGAACTGTGGCAGCTTCTTCAAGAGACCACTCTTTGGGCACTTCCCAAACGTATTTACTACTGACAATCTTTGACGCGATAGCACCTCCTTCACACATACCACAGATGCGATTATGATTTTGATCAATACCAGAGAACTCCATTCCAATTGCAGCACCTTTTTGCCAACTGACAGGATAAGCATTTAAAGGCACTTTACCACTTGAAACCATAACATCTTTGAAATTTAAAGCCGCATAAGCAATATTACAAATAATCTCATCTTTTGCCTCTTCACGCTCTGGCATCTTCAACGCCGATTCATACCATTTCAAGCTAGACAAATCACCCTTTGTTTGAACATCTAGATAAGCACAATCTGTTTCGCGTATTTGCTCGGTGGAATCAATGTCAAAGTTTCTTAGTGATCCCCATGCACCATTTTTGAAAACGTTCACTTTTAAATCTTTTTCAAGTATTTCTTGAGTTAGTCCCATATTTGTACCTAAAATGCATCGCAATTTGTTTTCACCAATTTCTTTACGTAAGCAGTTAAACATTCCAATCACACCGTTGAATTCGTGATCATTTGCGAGTAGCCAAATTTTATCATCATCATTTTTCTTTTCCTTGGCCACACATTTCAAATTTTCAATCCATTCATAAGTGAACGTTTTACACTCGATCACAGTTTGATTTTCGATCTTTTGATCTTTGCATGTTTTACGTAATAGTAAAGTGACGTTCGAAAGTTGATCAATTTTTTCACCAATCAGGCTGAAATCGGTCTGATTGAGTAAATTTCGCAGTTGTTTAAGAGTGAACAATTTCGGCACATCCAAACCTTGCAGCTGAAGAATTTCTTCTTCGAGCGAAGTTATACTCGTGCGAAATTGAAGAAGTAAAAAGCCATTTGGCTTCAGTGATTTATAGCATGAATCGATGAATGCACTTAAATCAAACTGATATTCGGCTAATTTTTCGTTCACCATTAACGAAGTGCTCCAATCCTTAAATAGAATAAAATCGATATCAGTCGCATATGTCGGCAAGCAATCAGTGTTTTGCCAAAGAACAGGAGCATCGCGCGGCAGCGAAGAGGTATCGTTGTCTGAACGGTGTAAAAGTTTATAGTTAGAAGTGAGCCCATTCTTATCCAAACAATCGCAAAGAGTATCGAACAAGAAGTTACTTGTTAAATTACATTCGATGATGTTCACGCTTTTCGCATTCATATTTTCGAAAGCGAGATCAATCTGCGAGCGAAACAGCTCTTGCTTCGATATATTCAACAATAAATCTTTAGCGACTTCGAACTTATATTTTTCCATCAAACCGTTATTGAAATGCGCTTTCTCGGTCAATGCATCATACAGCATTTTCAGCAAAGTCGGATCATCGCTACTATTCTCAATATACTCTTTGATCGTTGTTTCTCCATTCTCTTCATATTTACTCGTTTTGATCCTTTTCAACTTCTCGATGGTTTCTGAACACATCGTTATGTATCTGTTTACTTTTTTCGCTTTTACTTTCGAAAGTACCACATTCTCGACAAATGGAGAAAAGCGAATCTCTTCTAAATCTGGCATTTGATCACTTGCTACACGTCGAGCTGTCGGTGTTCCGATTATATGCTTAATGATCATCGCTCCGTTAGCGACTGAATAGTTTCGATTGATATTTGTCGCCTCGATCAATTGATCTGGCGATGACTTCAAACCATCGATCACTTTACGTAATTTACTTGCATTTACTTTCAAGTAATCGATTGACGTCGGTATGTATAGACACCTTTCAGTTTGCTCCAAGATACTCAATTGAAGCACTGAATCAGTAAAATTTATCCACGATTTGTTCCATTTCAATTTTCCTCTGCTTCCATCGCTTTTCGCTTCTACCAAGCATCTAAAGTTTGCACCGTAATCGTAACCGCGAGTTCGAAGCTCTCTGTATATTTCTTTCGAATTCAATGTAACCACAGAATCATCATCTTCTGGTTCTTGAATTTCATTCTGCTCTTCATCATAATCAGCTGGGTAAAGAGATGCAAAACCAGAAACGCATAAGGTGCCACCTTCTTTTATTTCGAACTCTCCAGTTTCTGGTATGAAGTGAATCGTTAGATGAATAGTACCGATTTTAGGTAACATAATTGCTCGTCTGAATTTTATATTTCTGAATTCAATCGAAAATGAAATCATATGATCAAAATTGTCGATCGAAGAAGCAAGTGTGCCCCATATTAAATAAAGATATCCGGTCGCAGGGAACAATAGTCTCTTGTCGATTGTATGGCCATCAACGCTTTTCCACATTGGATCGCTTAAATCGATGGTGACTTTTTTGCTCAACTTCATTGAGCAAAAGTAATCAGGGTATTTAGTAACAAGCCAATCCTTACTGTGATCCCATTGCCATAAATGACTGAGTGACGCTGTTTCGCGGGAAACAGGGTAATCGACTTTCGGATACAGTTTTTCAATGTCCATATTGTGTCCGTTATTATAAATTGTTCCAAGTGCTGATAAAAATGCGATGAGTCCGTTTACATGTTGTGATTGATCTGTGCCTACACCGAGTAACGAGTCATTATTGATCTCGACAACGAATTCATCTTCTTTTCTCACAAATTTAAAGCCATTCTTTATTACTTTGACATAATTCTCGATTAAGCAATGATCAATATCATCATTTAAATAATGCTCATGTGGTTTTTTCGATGAGTTGATTATGTTCGACAATTCATTGACGGCGCTTTGCCCGAAGCCATCAAAGCTTACGAATTGCTGTAAAAACTTCCATCGGTCACCATTCATATTTTTGCTTTCGTTGTGAAGTCGATCTAAACACTTGCCGATCGCATATCCGCTGAGAATTGCTTCTCTCGCGGTTAAACAACCGTCGTAGTAATCGGCACTTATTTTAGCGATGCTTTCGCCGACAACACGATCGACTTTTAATTTTAAATATTTAAGTGTGTCCGCAATTGCGATATGTACAACAATCGTGTAAACGATTAAATCGACAAAGCTTTCAAATTCGAGATCTGCGTCTAGAATCGATGATAGATCAACGCCAAGTGTTCGCAGCACTTCAAGCGATGTATCCATCGACTGATCAAAAGTTTTGATCTTCATAAGTTCGTTTAAACCATTGTTCTTTCTTATCGCTTTCGCTGTAAACAAAACGATCAACGGTCGTTTTGTTCTAATCTCGATTACTCGCTTTTCAATCGCCTGACACTTTTCATTGACAATCATAAATCCTCGTGCGTTTAAACCAGAAGCAGGCGAAGTTTTACTGGTATCATTAAGTAGCGCTAAGAATTCACGCGTAACTTTACTTTTATTGCTTTCGATCCAATCGAATATACGGTGAATGGTTTCAATTATTCGACCGCTGGTCATTATCAAGCGCGGAATTCCATCGTTTTCGGTTAATTGTGTGGGCTGATCTTTCACTGACTTTTCATTAGCTTTAAGTATAACGTGAACGTTGACACCACCAAAGCCGAACGAATTCACAGGTACAATTTCTTCATCGAATGAAGTCGCTTTCAGTACAGGTACAATTATGCCTTTAGACAATGCTTCGATATTAGGATTCGGATTCTTAAAATTAATATTTGGGGGCAATGATCGCTGTTGAAAAGCGAGACAAACTTTGGTGATCGCGATACAACCAGAAGCACCTTCAGTGTGACCTAAATTTGACTTTAGGCAACCAAAATTCAACGGTTTTTCACTGTCATTTGGCCTGTACGATCCTATAATAGCTTTGCTCTCAGCAGGGTCACCAGCTGCGGTACCAGTCATGTGAGCCTCGACATAATTTACATCTAACGGTTGTAATCCACATTCGGCAATGGTTTCAGTCATGAGGCGCCTTTGCGCCTCGCTCTTCGGATATGTGATACCTTCTTGCTTGTAGCCATCGGTGTTTGTTTTGCCGTGCATTACCGATGCATACACACGTTTTGCTTCATTTCTTTTTTGTAAAAAAAGCGAGACAACAGTCTCTGATCTACAATAGCCGTTTACATCACGATCTAAACACTTCGATCGGCCGTCGGGTGCTATCATTTTAATGTTTCTAAATCCGAATGAAATGGCGGGGTTCAATGTGACCGATAATCCGGCGACAATCAATTGATCGCAAAGTCCTTTTCGTAGTGTTGTGCAGCCTTCTAAAAACGCGGAGAAGCCGGAAGCACAAGCGGTATCAACCAAAAAGGCGGGACCACGAAAATCGAATGCGAATGAAACTCTGCTGGCCATTGCTTGACAAAAACTTACGACATCCACATTTTTCTCGGTCAATGCGAGCGCAGTGTCCGAAAAGCAAGCGCCGATGTAAACGCTCGTCTTTGTGCCTCGCAATGCTTCGGGATTGATGCCTGCATTGAGAGTAATGATCTCAGATTGTTGTTTAAATAAAAAAGACGAAAATCTTATGATTTAGAAATCATATTGACAACTTAAGGCGATGATTTTTGTTCGGTGGATTTCAAACTGAGAACCTCGCTAACCTTATGCATTGTTGCATAACGCTTCATTACATAACATGGTAATACTTCTCAAGAACTATAGGCCGAGATTAAAAGATCACTCGTGATCCTAATCTAACAAGTCAAGTTGAAAAGCAACTCAAAAAATTCTTATGAAATTAGAACCTCATTTAAATACCTGCGTCGAATATAGCTTCCCACGTTGTTTCGTGCAATAAGCGAATTTGCGGATCCATGCAATTCGCATCGTATTCATTGACACCAAAAAAATCTGCGTCAAACTTTTCAATATGTTTTATTTTACCACTGCGTTTTGGCAGGTCAAACACATCTGTAAACAAAAAAGTTTTTTAATTAATTTTTTTACTTTCACAAACTCGTAAAAATCTTTTGCTTTTGTATAATTGCATTTAACTGCTTTTCGCATCGATTTTTTACTTTTGTTCATTTTAAACAATTTCAAAAATCAAAAGTTTCAATGCTAATGTAAGCTGAATACTTTTTTATTCTTTTATTCACAGCATTTGCTCAAGTTAAGCTTGAATAAATATTCATGAATTACACTTTTTATTTAACCGTGAATTTTTTTCATCTTTTTACTTTTCAAACCACTTTCTAGCATTGATGATGCTAATTTTACACATTTGACGTATAAAATTTTTAATTATTTTTCGCTTTTTATTTATTCAATGAAATAGCGAATTTTATTTAAGCGAATTAGCTAAAGACATTTCAAAGTTAAATTTTCCGTAAGCCGATTGTAGCTGAAATAATTCATTTTTAAATAGATGTTTCTTATTTTCGAAAAAGGAAACTTTAATAAATTTAATATTTTATCGAAATAAAAATTATAAAAATTCTTGAAGAGAATATTAACAATAAGGAAAGGAGTGAGAATGTTAAGAACAAATCGCAAAATGTAAGCTAAGCTAAAGCATTGAACGTTTGGATTTTGAAAATAAATTTTGAAAAAAAAAAACTTTTTCACACTTCTTTTGTTAAGTCATAAAGCTGAAACTTGAGTTTTTCTTTCTTACTTGATCAATCATCTTCATCAATCATTTCATTTTTACAAGTATGTAAGCATTCACTGCCCATCACTTTTCAATATTGATAATTTTGTGCAGCGAATTCAACTCGCAATCGATTCTCATAGAAATGAATTGTTTGAAGCAATAATTCTTTGGTCAAAAGAATAAATTTTTTTGCTTTTACCCTGTTCATCGATCATTAAATTATATTATTTTTTCATCGTAAAAAATTCAGAATAGTTAAAAATTTTTTAAGAGATTTGTGAAAATTTATATTTGAAAGCAAAACGATTTCATCGCTCATAAAATTTTTAATTTTGCAAAAATTAAAAAATATTTTCGCAATGATTAATTTTTCGGTCGTAAAGTATCGCTTAGTCGCTTGCTAATTTTTTTCAAATAGACTCGCTTAAAAGATTGTTGGATAAATTTAATGTTTGAATTAAATTAGAAGTGAAATTCCTATTGGGATAAACCCATTGGTTGCTAGCAAAGGTTGAAATTTTTTCCTATGCTATTTTATGTTTATCTCTGCGCAATGATTATTTTCAGCGGATGCAATCAATTGCTTTTCAAAATGCGCACGAAATCAAAGACATGTCCTTCGAATCGAATAAAATCGAAGAAAAAATGAAAATGGATGGAAAAATTCTTAAGTCGAATACATTTTTTTGTATCTACAAAATGAGTTTTACCATTTAGCTCAATTTTCTATAGAGAATTACAAAATAGAGATCGACAAAGATGCTATTGAAAGGTAAAAGAATGTCGACTTAAACAAAAAAATAAGAGAAAAACGAAAGTTAGAGAAGAGACTGAAAAGATTTCTAAATTGCCAGTCTTGTCGTATTTGACGAATTTACCTCCAGGGTTTAAATGATAAGTACGCAAAAAATTTTTTTCTGTTAAATGCGGTCAACAGCTTTTAAACAAATAAGTTTTATGTTTTAGCTTACATAATACTTTGTAAGAAATCAATTGTTTGAGCTTTGACCGAACAAATAATCAAAAACAAAAAATTTATCAACTAACAATTAATTGAAAAAGTTAGAGAGAGTTGGAAATTTATTTTAATATCAAGGATTATTTTTTCTAGTTTATTCATATAATTTATGCTTTGGATGAATGCCACTATTAAATATGCTTTTTCAAGAAACGTGGAAACAGAATTTTTTTAAATACGATGTGTACTTGAATTTAAAGACATTATCGAAAATTAAGATCTTTTACTTAAAAAATATAAAATATGAGAAAAAATAAAATCTTCCCTCTTTTTGCTTAATTTTCAAGTTTAATGCCATTTCGAAATAATTTCGTCGATTATAGTTAATGATTATGCTTTCGATTAATTAAATAAACGGTATTGACTTTGAAATTTACGTTTTCGCTTTCATTTGATTTAATTCATTTTTAAGTATAGATCTTATCATTTTTAGGAAAAATACCTCCAAATTCATGATAATTTAAATTCAACATTGAATTAAACAGCATTTAATTATTATTTTCGATTGAATCCAAAATTTAATATTAATTTACATTCATCTTTTAATTTTCATTTTAACGTTCGTGCTAGATTCACACTTCTACCATTTTTATCTCATAACCTAAACTCTCATTAGTCTCCTCGCTGCTTAAAGCTTTCAATAAAAACGTACCGAGTGGCCAGCGTCGATCATCGGTTGATGAAAGCTCGATGCCGTTCATCAATTTGCTCCACAATTCTTCGATATCATCCGCTTCGGGAAAGCGGCCAGCAATACCAGAGACAACAATTTCATCACTTTGAACGTTTTTACTCATAGTTATTCTTTGAACATAAACAAAAATTCAACAAAAATAAGTTTCTTTAAGTTAGAAAAACTATTTACATAAAAATAAAAACTTTTTATCACTTTATACAAACTTTCACTTATTCTCTAAGCACTCGGTGCAGATCAATGCCTACATCACTTTCGATTCGATTTTAAAACGTATGGTTTAACGTAATTTGCGATCGTCTTATTTATAATTGAATGATAGCGCGAAAGGAGGTGTTTAAAAGTGTATAAGTACGAAAGTATGTGAGTAAGAACGCGAGTTTATACATACGCACTCCTTAGATTATTATTATATCTCATTACAAGTAAAAAATGTGTGTGTGCACAACACGAAAAAACCATAGTAAACTTACGTTAAATCCCATTTTTCACTGTTTAAAGCTTTACGTTGTATTAAAGTGGGCAGTGCCATCAGAAATCATCACTGCCCCATCTTGAGGCTGGATTACTTTTGTGAAAATCATTTTCTCTGGAAAACTATTGAGACATTGAAATGATTAGCACAAAGAAGAGAAAGGGAGAAACTTTTAAGACATTTAACGCAAGAAAACATAAATTACACACATAAACTAACTTGTCCCCACAAAGTTTTTTTTTCTCTATTCTCGGCGAGCAAGAAATGCGTACTTTTCCATTAGTGGAAAATTTTTGAACGAAATTAGGTTTTGTTCCTTATTTTCTATTTTCGTCGCCTAATTATAAATGCGCATTGTTTCGATGGTTTGATTCAGCACCTTATTTATCGTTTGAAATTTTTAATTATACATGAAATGAGTTCTCCGCGAGTAATGAGTAAAAGGAAACTGATCATTTTTTATTTTGCGAAAAAACGCTCTAACCATCATAATTTGGAGTTTTCGCGTTTCTCTTCTTTGTCTCTCTCTTCTTTCTAACGAGTAAATAATTTTAATGTTGAATTTTAGAAGCGAATAAAAAATTGATGCTCACTCAGCTGTCAAAATTTCGACTTCGATTTAAGCGAAGGACCTTTCAATGAAAGTAATTTAGTATTTAGTGTCGGTTAATAAACAGCTTAAAGTTTGCCAACTACATTTTGTGCTTTTCATCAAATTGTTATAAAAATTTTCAAATTTATTTCTTCTTTTTTAATGCAAAAAATTGTAAAAACATAATTAAAATAATTCGTTTTTTGTCTTCATTTACCTTCAAGTTTCCACTGGTTTAAAAGGTCAGGTAAATAAAAAATTTCTTTTTTCGACATAAAAGAAAAATTTTGCAATCGAGAGAAATTTTTTCAAGAAAAAAAAATCTATTTATAGCTAAATTTCACGCGAATTGTGAAATTTAAAAAGATTGCACCTAACAACATTCAAATCTCGTACACTTTTAAAAATACTAAGAAAAAATGTTATTTAAAAGTAAAGTAAATTCAAAAGAGAGGCAATAATTTTTTAATATCATTGAGCCTCAAATTCGCTGCTCATAAGATTTTCTAGAAAATAATTTCCGTTTATCTTCGCTTTCATTTTTCGTTTCCTCTTAAAAAAAGAAAAACTAAGAATATGATGATTTTTTAAAAAATGTCCATCCTTTATTAAAGCCTCAAGGCAGATTTTTTATAGGTTCTGTATGTTTACATTATCGCTAGTCTTTAATCTTAGTCTACCGGAGTTTAATGAACATTAAAGTAAAAAATTTTCGTAAACAAGCTTTTATGTTATCGATTTTTCACTTCATAGAGATATTAAAATTGATTTGTGCTGTATTATGTAAAACTAACGAAACCATTTTAAGAAAACAAAAATATTCTTCGTTTAAAAATCTTTACGAATAAACGATTTTTCTTTAAATAATTATATATAAAACGGAAAATAACCTCAATGCATTTCTCTGAAATATAGTAGAAAGTGCAAAAAACTTAAAATGAAACTTTTTCTTATTTGGGTTTTTTTGCTTTAAAGCCAAAACAAGAATAGATAACTTTTATCGAAGCGAAGATCACTTTTTTTTGTTAAATGCTAAAAGTTTATTGAATTTATATTTTTCCACTGAACAAATTTTTCCATTACTGTAACCTTTATAAGGGTATAAAGTTGTGATAAATACGTCAATTATATTCATTAAAAAAAATTGTTTTCGTCTTTGAAAAACCTTTTCGATTTTTTTAAAATTAATTTAGAAAAGATAAAAAAATCTCCATTTCTTTCGTCAAAGAAAATCGGTATGAAAATCCGAATTTTAATTAGATCTTCATCTTCTTCAAAGCTTATAGGCCTCTTTTTCTTCGAGTTATTTTGCCTGAACCAGATTAAAGTTAGAAATGAAAAAAATTGTCTGATCTACTGACTCCCGCCATGATCATTAGAAAATATTATTCTTATAATTATATTTTCGAGAAAAATAAAGTTTAAATTCAATTTGCTCTATTTCTCTCTTCTTTGTTCAGAATTTTACCGTTAGCTTTCGCCATCAAATGCTATTCTCTTCTTCGTGTAATAAGAAAAATCATCGTTAAAATGAGTCGCGACGTAATGATAGATAGAGCGCGAGAAAATTGCTCGCGGTGTAGCTGCGAAAGCTTATGTTTTGTTCATCGTTCGTTCAAAGCTGTTACAAATAATCATCTTCGAAAAATGTAAGGCAAAGCGTTTTACGTTCACTTTAAATTGACGAAAATAAAAATTTTAAATTTCATTACCTTAAAGCAATTTAAATTTCCTTATTTCAGGAATTCAATTCACGTTTCACATTTATTTCATCTCTCTCTCTCTCTCTCTCTCT
>NCKU01003121.1:0-16152 GCA_003675995.1 Dinothrombium tinctorium | reverse complement strand
ACTACAATAAATTTAAATCAAAAAGTAAGAAAATTCTTATAATAGAGAATGAAAAAGAAAAATAAATGAGTTTCAAAGCCTGATTTTTACGAATGCATTGACTTCTAAAGCGAAAAGATTCATTTAAAGATCTCAACTCATAGATGTAATTATTACATAGATTAGAAGAATCGAATGGTTTTGAAGAACATTGAAAACCGGGAAGACTCATTTAAAGGAAAAAAGAATAATAAAAGGATATATTTATCGAACAATAGATGGCAGCTACATTATGATTTTTTAAAATTAAAATCTTTTCTATTTCACGTATATTTTCATGGGAGATTACAATTTTACAAAAACTTAAAATTATTCACTTGAATAGGCTGAAAGCTTATCGACTAGGCTTTTTAAACAATTTAATTTTGTAAAAATTAAAAAACATTTTTCCTTTAGCTCAATGGTTTGTTATTTCTTTCGTTATAATCACCAAAAGAAGTCATTTTATATATCAACATTAACATAAATATATTAATTATTCAAAAATACATGTTTTCGAGTAAAAACAGATTGTTTACTAAATGGAGCAATTTGATCTTACACAATGTACAAATTAAAACGCAACGTACGTTTCATTGAATAACTCGATTATTTGCAATCACTTAGAAAAAAATTTTTAATTTTTAATTTTTTTGAAAGTAGCAAAAATTGAAAATAAGAAAACTTTTTCAATTTTTTAGATACATTTATGTCCACTTTAGACTTAATTCTTATTTCAGATTCGCAATTTTAAACTTATTGGTTACAAAAGCTTGACATTGAAAAATTTTTCGCTTTATGTTATAAACATTCTAGTTAATTTTCATGTGAAAAATAAAATTGAATTTTTTCAATTCATTGATATTAAAGCTGATGTCATGAAGCTTGTGAAAGCTTCTACGAAATTTTCATTTATCAAGCAGAAATTGTGAGGCTCAATTTTTTTACTTCAATCTTTGAAATTGTTTTTAACATTCATAACAAATTATTATTAAGCCTCCTAAGTCACACGGTAAAGTTGTTTTTCACATTTGCAATATTAAACATTTAATGTCTTTAACGATAAAAACATTTGAATAATATTTTTCATAAACTGTTTTAACTTTCTAGTTAACTTTCATATGAAAAAATAATTTTTTCTATTCATTGATATTAAAGCTGATGTCATGAAGCTTGTGAAAGCAGCTACGTTTGTTAAACAGAAATTGTGGGCCCCAATTTTGACGTCAACCTTTCAAATTTTTTTTCACATTTACAAAGAGTCGACTAGATGAGGAAAATATTTTTTTAAACTATTAGGTGTTCTTAAAAATAAAAATTTTTTAAAATTTCTTTAATTACAATGTTAATTTTCTAAAATATTTTTTATAAAATTGAGAAAAATAAAGAATGAATAAAATTTATTTATCTTGCTGATGTATTAACGATAATAAGCGTAAAATCTTATGACTTTCGTAGGTATTCAGGTGGTTTTTAATGGAACGAACGATTCAACGAATTATGAGCAACTGAAATTGCTAAACAAATGAAACAAATAAAATGAAACGAATAAACACAAATGAAATTTTTTACAGGAAATTTTACGTGGAAATCAAGGAACTTTAGGATAAAAAGAGCAAAAATCGAACGAATTGTTCTCATTCGTTTTAGTAAAATGAATGCGATTGTAAAACTTTTCGCTTTTAATTTTATTTTCTTATTCACAGTTGCTGAACGATTCACCAACAACTTTTGTAAGTTTGCTTAATTTTTCTACTCGAATGAAAAAAAAGTTTTATTTACAGCAAAGAAGTGTGGAGTTGAAAATGCTAAAAGCAGAATATTCGGTGGTAAGCAAGGTGAAATTAATGATTATCCGTGGATGGTTTATCTTGAACTCCATAAAGAATTTCCAGCTGCAAAAGAGTACAAAACATCGTGTGGGGGCTCAATTATCAGCAACATTCATATTTTAACTGCAGCACATTGCTTAAGAAATGCTAAAAGAGTTTTTGTTGGCATTGGATCAGCAGACAACCGAAGAGTTACGAGAATAGAAGCGTTTAAGTGGCACGCACACAAAAAGTATACAACAGGTATACCGGATTATGACATCGGCGTCATTGAACTTTCGAACCCGATTAAATTCACTTTAAATCAAAAAGCAATTTGCTTACCGCAATCAGAAGTGATAACAACAGATAAGCTGATGAAGATAGCAGGATGGGGTGATCTTCATCCGGTCTATCCTTCTGATTCGCCTTTTTTCAAAGAAGCTGATGTTCGCGGACTCGATGGCAAAACATGTCGAAAGGAGTATAAACCTTCCAAAACTGCTATATGCGCAATGGGTGATAAACATCAAAGCACTTGTCCGGGCGACTCTGGTGGTCCTCTTATGATGCGTATTAATAATGCTTGGACAATTGTAGGCGTGATTGCGCAACAAAGTAAACCAGGAGATTTAGATAAGAAAACAAAAGAAGAAATACTTTGTAAGCCTAATGTTATATCAATATTTACACCTGTTTATAACCATTTGAAGTGGATATACAAGAAAACTGGTCTTATCAACTGTGACAAAGGATCTTGCATTATCTCAAAAATTTTTAATATTTAAATCTTCTCAGTTTAAAGATTTTGTTCCAAATTTGTGTGAATGCTTACCTCTTAATTAAAAATTCTAGCAATTTGAAAAATAAAAAATTTGAATAACAAAAAAATTTCCGATTCTTCTTAGACGTGTTCCTTGAAGCTCGACGCCACAAATTCAATGTGCTTATTTATACTTTTATTGTTTATAATTTCAATGAAAATTTAATATCTTAAACATTAATAAAACATTGTTTCTCACTACTGTCGTAAGTTTTTCAAACTTTAAAACGATGAAGAAACTAGTATTAGCGCATAAAATTTTGAATTACAAGTATTACATGCATAACAAATTATTATTAAGCTTCCTAAGTCACGCGGTAAAGTTGTTTATCACATTTGGAAAAATTAAACATTTAATGTGCTCAACGGGTAAACCTTTAAATATTTTTTTTCACTAACTGTTTTAACCTTCTAGTTAACTTTCATATGAAAAAATAATTTTTTCTATTCATTAGTATTAAAGGTGGTGTCATGTAGCATGTCAAGGCAGCTTCGCATTTACGTTTGTTAAACAGAAATTGTGGGCTCCAATTTTGAAGTCAACCTGTCAAATTGTTTTTCACATTGACAAAGTTTCGATTAGATGAAGAAAATATTTTTTTCTTTAAACTTTAAATTTATTATTTCTTCCATTAACGAGCGTTACAATGAAATAATATTAAATGATTTGAAATAACATTTTTTATTCGTATGATGATGTTGAAAAATATTGTGAATTTTTTTTATTTCATTTTAATCACTTTTGGTATTTTTGAAACAAACAACATAAATACACAAATAAAGAAAAACTTACTTTTTATTTAAATTTATTTGTTCAGTACATATAGCAAACTTAATTATAAGTTAATGAGATTTTAGCTCAACACCTTACGCGCTAAAGTTCAGAATTTTACTTCAGAGCTATCAAACTTTTTTATGATAAATCGTTTTGTCGAAATTTTTATTGCTAATCAGTTCTTAATTTAGTATTGCATCAACTTTAACTTGATTCTGATTTTTATTTTATACACGCAAGCTCAAAATTACCGCTTTGTTATCTAAACAAATTTTATAAAATTAATTTCAATAAAATTTGCATAAGATTCGAAGAAATTTTTGTTTTATTATTTTAAAAAGAACATAATTAATTTATTTCAAAATTCAAATTCATTTTTGTTTTAACTTAATAAAAAATAATTGAAAAATAAAGAAATTTTCGAAGTAAAAAATAAATTAGCTAAAAATTGAATTTTTTAAAATTTTATTTCGTCATATTTAAGCCTCAAAGTTCAAAACTCAAATTACTTTTAAAAAAATGTATTCATATGCTTTATAAATGAACGAATTAGAAAAAATAAAGTTGCAAACGAAATTACCTTTGAAAAAGTTTGTTGAACCGGAGTAACTCATGGATAAAAAGAGCGAAAATTGAAGCTTTCGTTTTCATTCGTTTTAGTAAAATGAATGCAATTGTAAAACTTTTCGCTTTAAATTTTATTTTCTTATTCACAGTGACTGAACAATTTGACAGAAAAATCTGTCGTAAGTTTTCTTGTTTTTTTTCTTTTCGAATGAAAGCAAACGTTTTATTTACAGCAAAGAAGTGTGGAGTTGAGAATGCTGAAAGCAGAATATTTGGTGGTAGGCCAGGTGAAATTAATGATTATCCCTGGATGGCTTTTCTTGAATTTCATAAAGAATTTCCAGCTGGAAATGAGTACAGGACAATGTGCGGAGGCTCAATCATCAGCCACATTCATATTTTAACTGCAGCACATTGCTTAAGAAATGCTAAAAGAGTTTTTGCCGGCATTGGATCAGCAGACAACCGAAGAGTTACGAGAATAGAAGCATTTAAGTGGCACGCTCGCAGTAAGTATTATCGAGGTGTACCAGATTATGACATAGGCGTAATTGAACTTCCGAACCTGATCAACTTCACTTCAAATCAAAACGCAATTTGTTTACCGGAATCAGAAGTGAAAACGACAGATAAGCTGATGAAAATAGCAGGATGGGGTGATCATCATCCGATCTTTACTACTGATTCGCCTTTTCTTAAAGAAGCCGATGTTCGCGGAATCGATCAAAATACGTGTTGGAGTAAGTATACACCTTCTAGAACTGCTATATGCGCAAAAGGGGATAGACATGAAAGCACTTGTCCTGGCGACTCTGGTGGTCCTCTTATGTTGCGTATTAATAATACTTGGACAATCGTAGGCGTTGCTGTGCAACAAAGTAAATCTGATGATTTTGATATGAGAACCCAAGAAGAAATTTTTTGTAGGCCTGATGTTGTATCAATATTCACCCCTGTTTACAAACATTTGAACTGGATATACAAGAAAACTGGTCTCATAAACTGTGACAAAAGATCTTGTATTGTTTTATAAATTTTTAATCTCTATAAAGTTTATAATCAAATCACACTTTTTCTTATTTTTTTCAAAAAATATTTTAATTGATTATAAAGTTTATTTAAGAAGCCTGAATAATTTTTTGTTTGAAATAGGTTTACCCCTAGACTCGATTAAAAAAAATTCTTCGAATACCACAAGTTCGAGACAGAACGACCGCAATAGCCTTCATTGATCGCTGACTTAAGCTTATTTTTTTTAGCTCTACAAAATATGTTTGGTAACATCTCTACACGTGCTTATTTAACAACAATCACAAACGAGTTTCTTTAAAGATGGCAATTTACTTGTGAATATTGACGTCTAAGCTTTACTTAAAGATTAAATTTGTAGGTGAGCAACTGACTTTATTTACAAATCGATTTTTTTCTACAAATGACATACTACAAAATCATGTCTCGAAAAATAATCGGAATAATAATTTAACAAAAAGTAAAGAATACAGAAAACGAGAATAAGGGTAAAGATATTAGCTTTGTTCTCAGTTTAATGAAATAAATTACGTTTTGATTGTATTTTCTTTAGATAAGATAATTTTTTCTGATAAAAATCATAGAAACCAAACTTACATATCATATCAAAATAATACCATTTTAATTAAAAATCGATCATCTTTTCATGCTTTTTTCAGTATAAATTGATTAAAAATATGATTTAAAAACTCCAATTTTTTGAATGGCTATCATTGTTGATATAACATTTGTAGCTTAATATTTATGTTATCTTTAGCAGTTAAAATTTAAGTTTAAAAAATTCTTCTTAATCTGACGAAGAGTAAAAACTTTTTGCTTTGTTAATAATTCATCGATGAGATTATATTCAAAAAGTGCGTGTTTTTCGAACTTTCAAAACAAGTTGATCATTTTTCTTCTTTGTAATGTCATTTCTAAAATTTTTTCCATTTATTTTCACATGAAAAATTGCACTTTTTAGAATAAAACTGCAAGTGAAAAATTATATTTTCTTTATTCGTGAAAATGCATTTTGTTTTTAATGTAGTTTTTTACAACAAAAACGGTCCTTTATCAATTGATTAAGAAGAGGTTTCATTTTCATTTTTATCTTTTCGCGTAAAATAAATGCAAACAATTCTAAAATGAAAAAACTAATGAAAATATTTTTTTAAGTTTGGTTAATGAAACTCTTTCATTAGTTAATGTCTAGACAAATAATTTGAAAATTATTATGAAAAATTATGAAGAATAATTTTTTTACACATGTGAATTCAATTTTGAATTAAAAAAATTATTTAAATGTTATTCAACTGCAATTTTTAATTTTTGCTTTTTTATCAGTCTTTTTTGTGAATCATAAAAAATTTTTATTAGAAGATCAATTTTTTCTGATCTCAAAACTTACTTCTTTAAAGTTATTATTAAAAAATTTTGGTTCAATTATCACTTATCTTGATTGTTCGTTTATTTTCCTTTAAAAGTTTATTTTTGTTGCTTTCATGTTTATTTTCACAGTAAAAATCGCTTTTGTCATTAAATTAAAAATTCAACTAAAATGTTTTAGGATTTTCATATTTTTTTTGAATTAATAATTTTACATTTTTCGATAAATTTTAAAAATATTGCGATCTATGTTTCTCTTGAGCACGATTTTTCGGAGACAAATGTATTGTGAAAACACGAACATTTTCTCGCCTTTCATAAATCTTTTTGGAATTTATGATAGAATGCTTTTGATAGAAATTAGATCATAAATACTAAATAAAAAATTTGAAAAAGTTTTTCACGAAAAAATATCGGTTACTATGGACACATTCTATATCAAACGTTGAATTTTCTGCTTTAACATTCATTTTTTGTCATTGCTGAGATAAGCAGTATTTTGAAAGTTTTTAAATTTAAATACTCTTGAAATTATTTTTTTCTTCTTTTTTTCATCTACATGTTAATTGATTGAACTCACTTCAAACCAAGAAATTAATAAAGTTAAGTTTCTTCTTTTACAAAAGATTTCTTCTTACTTTTTTGCTTCTTTGTTACCATTCTTTCTTACTCTCGTAATGACTTGAATGAACGTTTTTTCTCAATCTAAAATTTCATTTTTATTAGGAAAAATATTTTTACTATGAATCTATTTAAAACTTTCACCTTAACTCTCTGCATTTCTCTATGCTCTTGGGAAATCTTCTCTTCAATAAGCAATTACTTCAAATACAAAACTCGTTCTGATATTATCATCGATTATCCAGATGAAGATTTCATTCCAGCGATCACCATTGAAATACCGCTGAGAGGCTTAGTTTCAGCGAAAATCAATAAATTGATTAAAGAATTAGATTCAAACGATCGAAATTGTTTAAAATTAAGAAATACTCCTCACTTAATTTACAATTTAATTATTGAAACATTAGAAAAAATTTTCAAATGCAAGTCTGAGTATTCACCTGAAATTTGTCGATCGAAATCACAAATTAAAATTAATGACGAATATGCTTTCGTTTCTTATTTCGTAAGAGAAAAATTTAAAGATCCGAAATTTTCATTCGATCCAAAGTTAAACATTAAACTAGCAACTATCACACTTTTAAATTTCAAATCGATGTTCGAAAAATATTGCATTTATATTCACACACCAGATTCTTATTACTCATTTCGAAGTGATTGTTATCCCAATTTTAAGAATTTTACATATCTTTTCACATTTAACTTACTTATTGTGAATCGATTGCCAGAACCTTATGGAGACTGCATTGACTACAGTGAAACGAAGAGTTTTTTCTCTTCGAGAGACGAATGCGTTGATAAATGCATTTTAAAAAACACGATAAAAAATTGCAATGCGTTTCCAAAAAGAATTAATTTGGATTTTGATATGATTAGAGAACATCGAAATCTCTCGTTTTTGAGTGATGAACATGATTGCTTCAGAAAATTCGATCTTTCATGCGAATTAAAATGCAAAAAATCGTGTAAACTCAGAATTTACGAAAAGCATTTTAAACAAATTTTCAAAAATTATTTAATTGATATAAACATATCGAGTTCATCAAAGTCTTTATACATTCGAAGTTCTTTAGTACCAGAGATTGAATTAGTCGATCTTCTTACTTACACTTTTGGCGCCATTAGTTTTTGGTTCGGACTTTCGTTCATGAAAATATATTTTTACATTGAAAATCGAGCTAAGCAAATTGAAGAAGAAGCATTTTTGATTAATATAGCTGAAGAGTGCATAAAATATGCAAATTTTGTACTCAATAAAAGTAAGAAAATTATATTAATTTTATTATTTTAAAATTCTTTGAAATTTTTTAGTTCGAAGAACATCGATTCGAAGCAAAGTTTTTCTTAAGCCGAAACACATTTCAATTTCAGTTTGTCTCGTTTTAGGCTTTGCTCAAAGCTCTACTATAATTAAACATTACATTACTTATGGAACTATTGTAGAAGTTTTTATTCATCGCCCTGAATACGATTATTTACCCGCAATTTCTCTTCTCGAATATATTCCTCATGTGGTAAATGAGACACTTCTGCGGGAAAATTATCCTAAATTTTTTGATCAAAAAGGAAAATTTAAAAGCAATCGAATGGAGGAATATTTTCTGTCTCATTCAACTTTAAATTTTCGAACGAAAATTATTCCAAGAAATAGAAGAATTCGAAGCTGCGTTTTATATGATGTCGATGGAAAAAATGAACGAAATTGTTCAGAAATAAGTGAGCCGCAATATCAATTGTTTGACAACAGACTTGTTACAACTTTGTTCATACGAAACTTTAGTTTAAAGAAAGACAAAATGTTTAAATTCAAAACTGCTTCATTTTACACTCATTTGGTTAAATTTCAAATTGAAAAAAGCAAATATGGAAAATCTCGTGGATTCTCGATCCAAGATTCAGATGGAGTTTATTCGTTAATCGATTCTAATGTTGTAAATGTTGCACAAAATTCACGAACTTATGTCACTTACTCGAAAACAACAACGAAATTATTGCCTCATCCTTTTTCGACAAATTGCACAAATTATAATGAAATAAAATGTGAATCGAGGAGAAAATGTATCAACGAATGTTACAAAAAAGGAGTAAAAGAAAAACAAAAAATTTTGCCTATCGATGCTTTCTATCATTTGAATGAGGAAAGTAATTTAAATATGAATTCCTCTAAATTTGCTTCGTACATTAAATCTTGCTATGAAGAATTCAAAAATTTGGATTGCAATTTTGACTTTTACAAAACCATTTATAAGCTTCATTACACGAATAAAATTTTCGAAGTGATTATCGAGCGACCAACAAAATATTACGAAACAAGCTTCTCGTTTCGAGCGAGAACAACGCTCATCGATGTTCTAGTGTATTTGAGCGGAATTTTCGCCATTTATTTCGGAATCAGTTTCTTGAATCTATTTTCCGATGTGCATAAACTACTTTTCGAGCAAATCCGAACTAATTTAGATGAAAATGTTATTCATTTCATCGAATTCGAAATACGAACATTAGAATTAAGTTGTAAGTGTTTGTAAATGATAATCATTTGTATTCATAAGTAATTGAAAATTTTTTTCTCTTTAAATGATAGCAAATAACAAATGGAAAAGATTTTATTATCGATTGAAAAAATATTTTACAAAATTGTATTCGCTTTCGATCGCTTTGATTACAATATGGCAATTATTCGTAATTGTTTCATCTTATTATCAACGAAAAATGGTTGTGAAAATCAGTTACGACGAAACAAATGAAATTCACTTTCCTGACTTATCATTGTGGCTCTCTCTTTATCATATTATTGATTCATCGAAATTCAAAAAGCACACAAATCACACAAATTATTACTCTCCTGAAATAAGTAATGACGAGATTTTAAAATTTTTAAAAACAGACGTTGTTCGCGAGTGTTACTTTTATTCGTCTGCTGAAGATCGGCTTAAAAATTGTTCGAATTATTCAGTTTTCATCGAGGCAGACGTTATTTTAAACTTTTCGCCAATAGATGAAGATGGAAAGAGAAGTATTGCAAAAATTGATTCTAAAACGAGAGAACTTTTCAAAATCAGATTTTCAAGTATTCTTGCGAGAATAATTTTGCATTCGCATGAAATGAATCCGAATCTTGATCAAAAAACATTACGTCTGCTCATGAAAGCCGGGAGATCTTTCTTTGCGAATTATAAGTCAACTAAAATTTCTCTTCTACCACATCCTTACGCTACTAATTGCATTCAATATAAAGAGCGGGGGTTTCTCAATAGACAAAATTGTATTGACGAATGTCTTATTAAGAAAAGCATTGAATTATGTATGCGTACACCAGTTTTGATTTATGTAAATTCAACGGTTGGAAAAGGATTGAAGCGGTTTCCGTATCATTGTTTTAAAGAAAAGAAAATTTTTGAATATTGTAATCGAATTTGTAAGAATCCTGATTGTCATTCAATATTTTATGAAATTAGAAAGGAAAATTTTCATAAATTGAAGACAAAAGAATTCACAGAAATTGTAATTTTGAAACAAACGAACGAGATGAATACCGAATTAACATTCGAAGCGCAGCACACAACTATTGATCTGTTGCTTTATATTGGTAACACGATAGCGCTGAACTTAGGATTCAGTGTTTACACATTTCTTCTATCTTTCCGAAGAGAGACGAGAAATCAGATAAGAATAAGTGATAATTTAGCAGAAATGATAAGGAGACAAATGAGAGAAATATACAATAGCTCTTAAAAATTTTTAATTTATTTATTTCTCTAATGAAGCTAATGTGACGCTGCACTTTAATTTGTTGTTAGATTATAAATCAGAAGCAGAGTAGAAATTGTTGTATTATAATTTAAAATTTTAAATTAAAATTCGCATAACCTAAGAAATTGGGTTTAAGTGGTAATGTTTAATAATTTTCGTTATTTGTTCATTTTCGCTATCACTCGAAAGTCTATCATCTTTCGACTTATTTTTTTATATAAATTTCGACGATAATTTATTGTGAACAAGGAGGATTTTGTGTGTTCGCTAAAACCGCTCAAAGATGGCAATACAGGTCTCATTGTTGAGCTCTTAGCGTTTTAGATAAGCCGCAAAGCATTAAAATTTTTTCGAACAATTAAATATTTGTTTTTGACTTAATCGGTAATTTTAAAGTTAATTTAATAATCACCATTCTCAATGTAAAATTCGTGAAAAATTTTGATCTTTTCTTTTCATAAAATCGACTTTATTTTAAATAATTGAGTTTATATCAAATCTTCACGCATTTTGATAACACAAGAGGATTAAAAAATTTGCAATCAACTATAAGTTATTTCATAAAATTCTCTCTCATGATTAAGTCAGTAAAAGAAATGACTGCTATCTTGTAGACTTAGACTTGTAGACAAAACAAGATGTTCAAGTGTTTATTCTCTTTATGAAATAAATGCAAGCAAAGAAGGCTTTTTCTATCACAAACTTTCAAAATCCACAATGAAAAGTTTATTATTGTTGTTTGCGTTGATTTTCTTGGTAAGCGGTCAGTTCATTGATTCTACCGATTTCGGTTTAAAATTAAGTGCGCGTAAGTAATCAAAGGAGAAAATCATATTTTTCGAATATTAATTTTTTAAGAAAAACAAGAAGAAATCGAAGAGAAGGCGTATAACATCGTTCGGACACTTAATCGTCATTGTTTTCGAAAATTATATCGCATTCGACGCTCGCAATGTTATCAGGATGTAATCGCCAATATTCAATTTTTTATGCAGAACAAAGCTGATAATGCAGGAGGACGAATTACTTTGCAAGGCAAAGACACTCGATATTTATGTTGGTAAATATGCATAAAAATTAAATTAAAAAATTTTAAAAATTTTAAAAAATTCACTTCATATAGTCGAAAACAACGCCTTTTTGAATGCATCTTGCAAGATACAAGACCATTTTGTGAGGAGAATGAAGCCAAACTAATGCAAGTTTTAGATGTGATTTTTAAGAACTTATTTCAATACGAGTGTGGACTAGATTATTGCGAAGATGAAATTATTGACCGCTTTAAGCGACCAGAGCCAGTCTCAGATACTTTTGGAACATTTCGTGAAGAAGCTGTAGTAGTTCATCGATCGACAATAGCTTCAGAACAAGATACTGGTGAAGATGATAATGATGAAAAAGATGAAAGAACGTTTCAACCAATTATAACGGAGGTAGTGCAAGCTGATGATGCAAATTTAACTGTGAGCTTTGATTAGCAGTTAAAAATAGTTTCATTCAATAAAGTGAAACAATTTTTATATCAATGAAAGAAATATTTTAAATCAAAGATAATCGTTTTGATTTTAAAAATAAAATAAAGCGAAAAGCAATTTGATTAACGAAAATAATAAAAATAAAGCAACGAATTCAATTTTAAATTTTAATAACTGCGCAAACAAAGATTTTAAAGTTTTTATAAAATGTATTGTGTAAACACTTCATATTTTACACTTACTTAAATAGGAATGACGATTTTCAGATTAATGCTTTTCCAGAATAAAATGATCATATCAGCAAGTATACGGTAAATAAACTTTCGCAAGAGATTATTGCAATCGCTAAGAGCAATAGCGGACGAAATAATATTGAGAAAGACACATTGGGTAAAGGTAAACAAAAATTCAATTTAGATAAAGTTTGCCTAAATAATTATTCAAGAAAGAGCCAATGTATAATACTTTTCTACTGCCTTCTATCACTTCGCGTGCTTCAGAAGAGAGGAACGTGTGGCCGTCGGGAGAGTGCAGCGAACGCACAATTTTTCCGTTTGAATCTACTTCAATCACTAATCCATGTAATCTTGTTATTAACATTAAGAAATCAACAAGCAGCTCAGTTTTGACTTTGTGTCCAAAATCTATGAGTGGGACGAAGTTAGTAAGTGAACCAAAGTACTGCAAAGTAGAGCCGAGTGCATGAATAAAACGCAGTACAACTTTTCGCAGCATTGGTTTGTTACTGAATATGTCAAGCACAGTTGGATGCGATGAGTTTCGAGCGATAGCGAACGCAACCCAAAAAGTTTGCTTCTCATCCACTGAACGGCGTATATTGTCTGGCTCTCCTGGCAATAAATCAAGAAATGTCTCCACTTTTCCTGCTTCACTTCCTTTAATTTGTATTTTGATCAAACGTCTCTCGTTAGCGACAGCGACAATCAGCGCATCTTTAGCGTCATTCAACTCAATGCCATTAGGAAACGATAAACGCTCGACGAGAACTGACGTCGTTTTCGTTTCTTCATCGTATTTCAACACTCGACCATTTTTATTGTGCTCAGCGGCACAATATAAAATGTGATCAAGTGGCCATTTGTCACTTACATCAGTCATGTAGTAGACATTACCACCTTTAGCGCCAGCAGCCTCGTCAATTACGAAATCATCAAAAAGTTTCGAGGCGCGACCATTAGCTTGAGTGCTAATATTGAATACAGTTGTGAGCTCTTTACTGACGAGATCGAGTCGTTTCAGACCATGATAAGCATCGATAAAGTACAGATAGCCTTTACTATCGAATCTGATTCCTAAAGGATGACCACACTTTGCCTCATCCCACCGACCTTCGCACGGAGATTCGCTCACGTCGGCGACAACTGTATATGCATCATCTCGCACTCTGATTACTCGACCGTCGGCCAGAGCAGTGTATACATCACCTGTGTATAAAATAATTTCGAAATGCGATAAATCGATCAGTAAGATCATAAAGCGAACCGTTGAAAGCAGCGATGCTTTCGGGTCCTTTTATTTCGCCCTCAAACAGATGCACAGTTTTCGAGAGAAGATCGTTTTCTTTCAGCGCGCCCGAAAATGAATTCGGTAATGGAATGCTATGGAAATAGCTAATGTAAAACAGAAAAAAATCATTTTTAGGCGCATACCTGAAAGAGTTTGGATTAAAATCCAGCAAAAATGGAGCGTAAAATAAGAAAACAAAGAAGAGAAAAACAAATAAAAAACTTAGGACAAAACTTTTTAGTATTTGTGCTTTCAAACTCATTTCTCTTGAATTTGTGTCGCTTTTGAGGAAAACGAGGAAGATTTGAATTTAAAAGTCAACTTGAATTTCCGCTATTTGCTCGTTATCAAGCACAATTGTCATATTTGTCCAATGATAAAACTTCACCTTGTTTCAAATCGCTTTAATCTAACCGAAAGTTATTTGAATTTTAAATTACCATAAATAAATTCTAATTAAAATTTCAATTGGCATGTAAATAATGATAATATTGAAATGTAATAATCATTTCTCAAATTTATTAATTTTCATTTTATTTGTTGATTCACTAAAATAATTTATATTTAGCTTATCTTAAGCATAAGGTTCACTAGTTGGTCTAGCAATAAAACGCGGGACTTTTCTCTATTGTAAAAATGGTAAAATGGTAAAAATGAAATTTGAGCTCAACACTGATATGTAGGGCCATAACGGAGTGAGAGTAAGAGTGTTCAAGTTATTTCTTATTCACAAAAACACGTACAAGCATTAAATTCAAGTGAAAATCAAGTGAGGAACAATAGAATTGCATTGAATTCATGATTTTTGAATCATATTTGCAGAAATCATATTTTGAATATTTTAATGTCAAAAATTAAATGAAAACTACTTATAAATGTGTGTGAGAAATCCTATGGTAATAAAGATATTTTCTTTATAATGTTTACGAAATTCTCATTGATTTCAATTAAAACTAAAGTTTGAAACACTAAAACATTTGTTAAGCCCCTAACGAGATAAATTATCGTAATAAAAAGTGAACTCGATTCGAAAAGTTTTCATAAAAAGTGAACATTTTTGAATGTAAAAACAAAGTAAATTTATTTATTCGATTAGATGTTTTAACATCAGAAATCAAAAATTCATTTTTATCTCAAACTGTCACTTTATTACTTCGATCGAGTTCTTCTCACCAAACTTTGTTCAACAACTAATTTGACTTGAGATTAGCGATGTTTCTAAAGAGCAAGAACACCTGTGCTCACAATAGCGTCTGGATATTGAGCGTTAATTTCGGCTTTGAAATCTCCGAATTTTGTCAACTCAACAGATTTGAAGTAACGAAGTTTAGAGTTCTGATTCTAAATATTACTTACAATGCAAATGTTGAATCTCATCTCTATCGAGGTCTTTGAGTTAAGAATGTATATAAAGTAAAGTAAAAATTAATTAATTAAATTTTTCACAAACATTGCAACATGTAAATAAAATCTTATTGATCACAATATTGGAGTGCGACATCGCAATAGAAGCAAACAAGCTTTAAAAGCAAGTGCTAGCAACAACTTCATTTACATTTCTGAAAGTGCGATTGTATTCATTCTCTTTCCTTGTATTTCTCAACAAATGTTAATTTTCAAAGAAATTCGCTGAATTTTTAAAATCAAATAAAATTTAAAAGGTAAGAAAATATTTGTTTTAAGTCGATTCTTCTTAAAAGTTCTGTTTTCTGTTTGCGTATTGCCATTTTTTGAACTTTATTGCTTCGCGATAACTTTTACATTTTTCCTTATTTTTTAAATAAAGTTTTCTGTTTAAGTTTATAAATTATGAATACCATTACAATTATAATTCATTCGAATACTTAAATGGTTCAAAAGTTTTGTTTTTAATGAAGAATATTTCTATTGAGAAAAAATTATCATTGATTTTTGCTGCTTAGATACGCTTTGTTTTGAAGTAAAAGTAGATCAGTTTTTCAAAACAAAAAATTGTTTATTGAGAAGTTTTATGAAGTATCCACTGCGAAAATCGCAAAAATGTGTATTTGTCTTTAAGAAAACTTCAAACGAAAGTTTCTGTTATTTTCATATTTTTGAAAAGATTTAAAATTTCATAAATTTTTTAAAAACGCTACTAAAATGTTATTTCTTAAAAATTAATATGTCGTTAAGGCTACAAACTAGATTTAAAAAACCAAAACATAGCAACAATTTCTACTGCGTTATAAAAATGGCGATTTTAACTGTTCTTGAATGGAGAAACTCTAATTAACTAATTTTGAAATAAGGAGCGCAAAAACGGCTTTCTTGTTTATGAATTAAGTCTAATAAACAACTCTATATTTTGAAATATTTGTCAAACAAAGTAAGCTTATCTTGATATGAAAATTTTATGGAAAATTTACATTT
>NCKU01003120.1:0-16162 GCA_003675995.1 Dinothrombium tinctorium | reverse complement strand
AGCGATAAAAACATTTTGATGAAGTGCAATAAAAAATTTATTTCCATTATAACTCTACTCGACGAAATGAAACGTTTATGTAACGAAAATATTTTTTTTTGTGGTTCACATTTATTATTCTCCTTGTTTCTTATAATCAAAAAATAGTGAACATAAAAAAAAACAGAAAAGTAGAAAAAGTTTGTAGCAGCGTTTTTCAACATTTGAAACGAAATGTTTCTCCTGTGTATTTCACACACAATGCGCATTAGGCGAGCGCAGGATAGATTAGCGCTGCTTGTTTATTGAAAACAAAAGTGAAAAAGTTTCTCGGAGGCGAATACAAAGAAATTGAATTAAAAATAAAAAATAATGTGTTTCCTTTCCAAAAGATGATAATTTTCACAGAAAAATTAATAAGGCGTTTTCAAAAAAGTCATAAAACTCGGGGTCACTGACTTCGAATTTGCATTGAAAATTATTTTTCTCGCTTTTATAAGAATCTCGAAAGCGACGAAGAAATGTTTTAATTTTTAAAAAGTGAACGCACAAACATTTTGAAGCAAATAATAATAATGCACAAAAGAAATGAGAAACGATGCGTGAATTTGGTACAGAAACGCGAGGTTAGATTGAAGAAGAAAAATCACCATTTGCCAATAAACTACTGCTTATGCAAGATATTCACGCAAAATCGTTTGATAACATTCTTTGCACGAATCGTCGTTTAATTCAGCATCGCAATTAAACTGTTTACTGTTTAAAGTGTGATATTTGTGAGTTCATTAGGTTCTAATGAGTGCTGAAATAAAAGAAGCGAGTAATTAACGTGATACGCTTGCATTGGGTTTTTAATTTTTAATTTGTAAAACAGACACATCGCTTTATAAATTTGGGTAATTGCGTTTAACAACTGCTCGTTTGCGAAAAGAATCGATATGATTTTGAATAAGCATCCAATCCATCATGCATTTCTCTGATTATGTCCAGGAAAAAAAGATTGCTACCGCTGAAAAGCTTACTTCACTGCTTTGCAAAGAGATGCGAGAATTTATTGCGAGTTTACAATAGGCTTTGAAGATAATTTATCTTAAAGATAAAGTGCTTTTCGCAAATACATTTTTTTGGTATCCGGAAACCGATTTTCTCCTAATTTAAATTGTATTCATTAAATTTCAAGCAGTTAATGTTAGAAAAGTAGCTAAAATAATGAAGCATCGAAAGCAAAACACTCTCTACGATACAAAGAGCGAGCGATTAATATCTGATTTATAGAATAATTTTGATTTATAGAACCAACTTTTCATTTCGCTTTTTATCGAGGCGTTTTATTCTTTGTGTCAATCGTAAAAAAAAAATATCGCGCAAAGAGAGAAATTTGATATCGTCGAAAACAATGAAAATTGTTTGAAAAATATGAAATATGGTCAAAAATTTTTCTAGATCGAAAACAGCTTTGTTTTTCAATTATTATTCATTCATTCATTGTATCACAGATATATAATAACACCGTTACATATCATTTCACGATTTCTGACGTCGGTACCATTGTCTCTATTTCCTCGGAAAATAACAGCGAGCAGTTTAGAGCGAAAAAAATTCGATACTATTTTTGGCGTTAGTATTGAAACGCGAATTATTAGCATGAAAAGGAAATATTTAAGAGGCGCACATGGCTCGCATTTGTAAATATAGCGATCATAAGTAGAAGCGGAGAAGTACGCAGATAAAAATCATAAGTCGCGTAATTCAAGTCGCTTGTATCGAATGCAGCACAAGCGTTTCGGTTACAGTAGAATTTGTTTTTTTTAATATTCTTTTGTGTGCTGTATGTAATCCAAACTACGCGGAGTGTAATTTTTTGCTACACGGCTCGCTGCGTTACTTACAGAAATAATTTGTTTTTCGCCGATGTTGATAAAAGAAAAATTATATGACATCTCTAGTTTTCGTTCACTTCTTGTACTTGGCAATCAATGTTTATGTCAAAGGTTTACGGCGTGAAACAAATCAAATACGAAAAGGAAACAACGTATTCGAGTGAGGAAAAGATGTTAGAACTAGGAAAAAACCATATTGCAAATCTGTTTGAAAGGCAATGCGAAATGCTTTCAGAGTATTTCACCGCATTTCAAATTCAAAATAGCGGACGAGAGAATGTGGAAAGCGAAGTGTTTATAAAAAAGGCGACTTATTCGCGTCAGCTAACTTGCGTACGCTGTATCAGACAAGGTAAGCTAAACAGCGAATTATGCGTGAAACTTTGCGCGAAAAGAATGTTAGATCTGCTTTCAAGTGATAGGTGTTCAGTAAATAAACTGTGTTTTGTTAAATGAGGGCTTTGCTTAAAGTTCACAAGCAAATAAAAGAATTCTCGATTCGCGCGAGATGTAATCGAGAACGACATGAAACACTAAATGAGATCCAATTTACTCGCGCAGCAATTATCGACGTTTTTTCGCTTAATTCTTCCTGCGTTAAAATATTGCGATGCGGTACGAGAAGCATAATACTACTCAGTGATTTATATTCAATTATAATCGAGAAAATGATTTCTAAGCGAATTATTTTTCACTTTAAACTTCAAGTTTATTCTTGTTAATTTCCACTTTTGAATATACAAGTTGAGGCTTAAATGTTAATGATTTATGAATAGCATGATACACGAAATTTAAACTAAATTTAATCAGATTCTATTGAAGAGGAAAAGATGATTGATACGAAAAGCGAAATAGTTGTCGTATGTAAATAAAATAAAATCTCGAGTCTGTTCAAAATCGACTGCTGTATGTCAATTTCGCAAGCTTCAACATTAATCTATTGTTAACAATTAACGAGCGCTGTAAATGCAGTTTTGAAGCAGCAGTAAATCATGCGTTAGTTCATTGCTCGTCAAATCTAGTGTAAGATTTAAGTGAATATTCAAGAGGAACATGTTTATGCAACAACTGCAGCATATACCTGACGTGAATTTTGCGCTTTTCGACGGCGCAAAATGTTACCTTTTTGGTATACATACAATGACATTATTTACTCGAATATCGTTTTTTGAATCGCCAAATTCGTGCGACGCACATTGAAATAAAATGACGAGTGGGCGTTTTTCAATGCGAAAGCAACAAATTTTTGAAAATTTTTTCTTCTCTTATTATCGATCGCTCGTGCGTTGAATACATTCTCCGAGTTTTTCGCTTTTCTATTAAGCGCCAAAAAATGCATATTGATTTCGCTTCTTCTTCGCGATTTCTTTCCTCTTTTTTTCACTGAATTCAGTTCAAAAACTAAGCTTTACTTTTGCGAAAGTTTGCTTTTTTCAAACAAAAATTCGCGAAAGGTGAAAAATAAATTTTTCTCACTTTTGTTGGAATGCGAATGCGAAGATTGCTCAAGAACTTAGGCACATATATGCATGCGAAATGAGGATTCGAGCACTTTCTTGTCTACAAACACCGAAAAAAAATTTAAGCCATTTCTTTTGTTTGCTTAGCTAAATTCTGGCCGAGCACCAGAATCGAGCATAACATAAATCATTGTTGGAAAGCTGTTTTTTATTTATAATTCAAGCGAGATAAAACACATTTGAAAACGTTATTTTGTCGCACAAAAACTGAGAATATGTACATATATCACCATTTTTAGCGCATCATTATATTTTCGTATGTGTTCAATTTTTTTTTCTCGAAATTCGAGACTGAAGAAGAGGCAAAAATTCACAAGATCGCTTTTTGTAGCTTTTAAAATAATCAATTGACGTGTGCGAAAATGAGAAGCGAAAACAATGAAAAATTCGTGAGGAAAACAGCGCTGGTTTGCAATTTAAATTTAATTTTCAAAGCGAACTTCTTCTCGTTTTTCTTTGAAGACATATTTTTCAAAGACAACACATTTTCACAAACAGTTCTCAATGAAGAGAAGCTTACGACACAAACTATAAAAGGGAGGACACTGCTCGCGCTATTCATTTACCCTGAGGGCCATTTCATATTTAAGCATCTATTAGGGCGGACAGCCGATTTAACGGGTTACAAATTAGGTTTCGTTCTCAAAACTTCAATTTTCACACATTGAATTCGTCGAAATCTGAGCATCATTAGCTGAACTTCTTAGCTTTTCGTTTTTATTTTGTCACAATTTTTGCACACAGTTTTGATCAAATTTTTTGATACGTGGTTTGCGGGACAAGCGAAAATTAGAATATACAGCGAGAGCCAAAATATTTTATTGAAAAATTAATAATAATTACGAGTAATGCGAGTGTTTTCAGCCGAGTGAACAAGCACAAATAAATGTACGAGTGAAAAGTTTTCATAGCCAGAATCGCTCTTTGAATTATGCAAATTGCGAATACTTTTTCAATAGCCTTTTTGAATCGCGCGAACATTTCGCACTCAAAATTTTAGCTGAGCGAAAAATTGCGTGAATTCAAATTTTGATTGAAACTTTTTTTTTGAGAGGAAAAGAGAAAAAGCGAAATCATCGATTGCAACTGAAAAGGTGTTTACGGCAGAGACCTCCCCGCAAATTGCAATATACAGTACACTGTACTTATCGAATACAGTTACTGTTGCATTGACATTTGCTTCCGAATCAAAAGTCGCTCTGCTTTCTTCTCGTTTGATGCAATTTCATTTGCGCGAAAGAAAAGCAGCACAAAATAACAAAAATAAATAAAGCGGTATTTAAAAATGAGGAAAAGTTTGGATAAAAATAATTTTGTTTTGAATTTACAAGTTTTTTGCACGCTTTGCGGAAAAGCGCTTTACATTGTAGAATAAACTTCACTCGAGATTAAAAATGTCGTAATGCTTTGCTTTCATTCTCGTACTTGCTACACGAGAAGAGGCGAAACGAAGAATGGATGCTTTTCGGCGAAATGATCGTTTTCGAAATGAAAAGAGAGAAAGAATGAGAAAGAAGAAGCTAACAAAGCAAACATTTGCGACAGTTTTGCGTGAACTCTGCAAACAAAAATCGCACTGCTTTTACGAATGCAATAAGAATTCTGTTTTCTAGTGAAGGTGCAGCAATATATCGCTCTCAACTCTGTTTTCGTTTAATACGCTGTTTGAGAGGCAAAACAGAAGACACAACATTGAGAATTTTCACGTGATTTCACAGCCAACTAAATGCATTGCAATTCGTTTCAAAAAATTTCGCGAATTTTGTTGTGTCGAATTTGTTGATGCGCTCGAATCACTCGCATGCGATTGAATTATTGACGAGCGCTCGAAATATAGAAATGAAATATTGAGGAGACATCGTTCTTCAGAATCGGCGTTTGAAAGCGAAAACATAGACCAAGTTTGGGAGAGAGAGAGAGAGAGAGGAGAAGAAAGCGATTTTCTTACCATTCATCAATTGCTGCTCTTCCGCTGGTCTCTGCGAAACGCACTTTCAGGTCACACAAGCAAAACGTTAGAACAGTGACCAAGAAGCACAGATGCAGTGAAGTAGCACTGAAGTGTGCATGAATTTGCTTGTGAAAAAATAA
Source organism: Dinothrombium tinctorium (assembly GCA_003675995.1). Taxonomy (NCBI): domain Eukaryota; kingdom Metazoa; phylum Arthropoda; class Arachnida; order Trombidiformes; family Trombidiidae; genus Dinothrombium; species Dinothrombium tinctorium. The sequence continues at coordinate 10,692 of NCKU01003120.1, read as the reverse complement.
TAATTGAAGAAAATAGTAGAAACGTGTGCGCAAAGTTTTGAGCGTAAAATGGTTTATATTTTTGTCTTTAGCTCGCACTCAACACATCGCTCCTCTTTGTGCGTGACTCTCCCAACATTCGTGAGTGAATGTATTGCTATGCGTGCGTGTGTCTGTTGTGTGCCATCTTTGCTCCGCACTCGTCCTGCCGTTGGGCACTTCCATCGCTCGACTCCGCCTGATACTTCGGGCCTACGAGACCACACCTAATACTGCCCTCTTTCACGAGTGGAGTTAACCCAAATTCGGTTTATTAACGCCCGACGGGCGCATTTCAATACCGCTCGACACGCTTTCCATTCGAGTCATTACTTTTGATGGCCAAACAATTTCGCATTTAACCATATTCATGCTGACTACATGTTTTCAACGTGGTGTTTAAACGCCAACCGCAATGAAGCGCAGCTTCGGCGAATATTCACTTGTTAAGATAAAAACATCTAATTTATCCTCGACCATTATCGTCGCTTTTCACACTGTTTTGCTCTTTGTTAGAACATAAGCACATAAAATGAGCTTAACTGTTCTGAAGCTTTGTCTTTTAATTACCATTTTAATTGTAATTGGTACTTAAACAGATATGTTTGGTTTCAGTATTAACGAAGTTTAGAGATCTGAACAGTTTAAAACAAGAAAATTATTTTAAAAACAGCAATCAATTTTTTACAGAAGTCCCTTTTCGGGCCAAAAGAGTTCTTGGTACTAAAAACTTGGTCTCACCACTCGAAAACACTGGTAATTTAGAAACATCGAAGCGAATAATTACACGCAAAACATGCGAACAAACTTCACGTAAACGCAAATATAACTTAAATATTGTCCAAATGAGCGCACAACTTTTCGACGACCGCCTTCAACTTTCGCCTAGATTTGCGCTCACTTTTCAAACAATCGGCGAGGTAATTAATTTCGGCTTTCATTTGTTTCACTTCGTCCTGTAAAGCGTAAATACAATCAACAAGTGTTCGCTCTTCGATTTCGGTGCAATTTGCTTTCGAGTTCTCAACCATTATCTTTTCTTCATCCTTTAGCAGAACTTGCGGCGATTCGAAAACATTGGAAACCGCTTGTTTACGAACTCTTCCGCTCAGATAGTAAGCTTCAATCACTTTCAAAATAGCCATGTCTTCATTTTGCTTAGAGTTTGGAGATAACATATGCTTGCTTCCGGTCGCATCGTTCTCCGCGACATCGTTCCGCGAGCTTCTTATGGGAGGATGCGGCAACATGCTTTTGCTTTCCCAGTATTTGCTTCGCTTAGCATTAGCAGGAAGAGATTTATTCATAGATGAGAGAGATCCGCTCGAAAATGACGATATTCCACTTTTAACAAAGTCTCTTTCTTTCACTTTTCTTCGCTCTTTCAATGACTTTGAATCAACTTTATTTTGACTTTTACACTGATGCATTAATTTAATCCAATTTTTCACTTCTTCAATCGTCTGACATTGAAAAATGTATTTTGCAGTTCCCATGGAAAATTCCTCAGCAGTCACTAAAATTTCAAAAGTATCTTTTGTACTTTGTTGTTCAGGCAGTCGCGGCAAAGTGATTTCATTAAGGAACAATTTCTTCTCAAAAACGAAAGAGGTCATTTCGTTGCTCACGTACAATATTAGCAGATTCCCGGGAAAGAGCACCAGATACCTGTCTTTCTTTACTTCTTTCGAACCTTCAGGTGATTGAAGAACTGTAACAGGGCCCATGTTCACGGCTGAGCCTAATGTTGAAATGGGTTCTTCGCTTTCGGGCCAATTTTTTACATTTCCCAACATCACTTCTAGTTCCATTTCTTTTTGCCTCCGCATTTGCAGACAAGATGCAACAATGTCTCGATAAACGAAAACAGCTCTTTGCGTATCTCCTCTGTCAGGGTGGGCTTCATCAGTGTAACGCTGTAATTCCTGTAAAACCGCAGGGTACTTATCCAAACGTCGAAAACAATTACTTAAATTGCTTGTTAATATTACGCTTCCTTTATTCAAGTCTTTTGAATTTAATACTTCTTTCATAAATACGCTAATTTCTTCTTTCTTTTTCTCAATCAGATGAACAAACTTAACATGAATAGAGCAATACTGAACGTGTACATCTTTCAATGTTGAAGCCAATTGCATGAAAACGCCACCGATTCGCCTTTCTTTGTTTGACAAACATCTCAACTCTTCGAGTGATGAAAGTAACTTTAAGTGATGTGTTAAAACATCACGAAAACGACTGACAACAATAGCCAACTCTTCCTCAGGCAATAAATTCAATTTCTGCAAAGGCAACAAATACAATTGAAGCGTTTCGTGCAATTCTTTGGTGTACTGTGATTCGGAAGAAATGATTTCGTTGAAAACGAAATTTCGGTATTCCTGCGAAGTGTCTTCATTCATGGCGCTCGCATCGGACACAGCGATGGGCGGACACTGCTCACCGCGGACGCCGTCGACGTCTTCGACGTAATTGCACGGAAACCAACCCGTGACACCATCCAATGTGCCTTCCCACCAACCGCCGGTCGGGTATTGCGTCAATACGATGAGGTCGCCTTTTTTGAAGCACAGCTCGTCGTTGTTGTCGCCGCGAAAGTTGTAAACCGCGCGAACCGTTCGCGGTGCGTTCGCTGTCGCCGTCACCGTTGAATTCGTGTCCATTTTTCGCATTTAAAACCTATGAAATCGTCATTTTTGGAATAGAACTAAACTGGTGTTTTGATTCCATGTTTCAAAAATTAGGGGACGTCTGTAAATACCGCCGTTCGCTCGAGTCGCCGTTTTTATTGTTGGCGTCCAATTGACTAAATTTGAAAATCAGCGAAAAGAACGCGACTTTGCTTCATTTTTGCATTGATTGCAAACGGAAATATGTCGAAGAAAAGACGACTGAGTGCTCTCTGCTCGCGCAGCAAACGCTCAGCGAACGAATCGTATTTTGAAGAGGAAAGCGAGTTCGTAATCGACGAATGCAAAGACGAAGAATACGAACGCCACAATGTGTTCATTCCAAAGCAAAAAATCAGTTCGAAAGCTGTTAAACAGATTTTCCAATCAAATGCGTATCTTTCGACTTTGGAAGCGGAGGAGAATTCGAGGAAACAAAATAATCCACTCGGTGATCGTCCTGTTAAAAGACAACCTTTTGTTTCGCGTTTAAATTTGATTTCAGAACCGGTGAATTCATGTAAACAGTTATCACCGAAAACTTCAACGTTCGAAAAGCCAGAACCTGAAATTTTTATTCCTAAGATTTGTGCAAAAAAAGTGGTAAAGTTTAAAGACTCAAAATCGAGTCCAAAAAAACACTTCGAAAATAATCCAAACAAAAGTACTGAAGTATCGCCCACGCAGCAAATCTCTCCTGTTAGTCTCACACAGATCGATCCTGCTTCTATTCGCACCAAAAATGATAGTCGGTTTTTGCTTCGACAGCAAAAATCTTTCGAAAAAGAGCTCAAGAAATTAAGACGCTACAGTGGTTTTGGAGATTGTTCTTTGTTGAGCTCCAATTCAAATTCAAGTTTTCTTACGAAAAGTGCGGGCGAAAATTTGTTGGTTCAATTAGTTAAAGTGGTGCGCAATGAAAACAGAGAGCGAACTTTATGGCTGAATTCCATTCATTCCTTTCATAACGATTTATCGAAAACATCTCAACAAAAAGGAAGAGATACAATAGTAATTTGTTTGAAGAAAGTCAGGCAGCACCGACAAACAACTTTGGCAAAAGCAATCATCGAAAAGAAAAATGATGAAAGCGTTGAGAATGAAACGATCAATATGATATTTCCTGTCAAACTCGCCGAGCAAATGGCTCTAAGCGAAGGATCAGTGATTAAGTGTACTGCTCCATGGCAAGAGTTAAAGCTAGATTCGGGAAAGTATATTGTCAATCCTTTTTGGTTAGAAGTTTTGGAACAACGCGAGATTGAAGCTGAGCAAGAGAAGATTGGAGTTTTCAAGTTTTCCTGCTCTTGTCGACAAAATCCTTTCATTCTCCCGAAGAATTGCGAAAACTGAATTTTTTTTTTGATTTTTGAAACTTAAAATGTAACTTCAAAGTACTCGTCGACAGTGATTAAACGAATTGATTGAGTGAGGCGCGATTGTTTCGAGTCGAAAAGCGCGGCGATCGCGGCGATCGAACAGAGGGAACGGACGGAAAGCGGGGAAAAGAGGGCAGCAGAGGCGAGGGGAGCGAGACATGCGCGGAGGGGAGGAAGGATAGGACACACCCATTGCAGAGGGGAACAAAGAGAGTTCAGTTTTGCGAATGTTTTGCTTTGAAATGAACGAATGATGGCTTCGAACGCGACGACCACATCGGCGACCGGCAGTCAACCGCAGAGCGGAGCGCAGCCCGAACAGGTGGTGTGCACGCCGACGTTCGTGTTTCCGGCCGCGTTTCCAGGTATCGGACGCTTGGGCACTGCTATGGGTGGCGGCCGTCGTTCGCTGTGCGCTCGCTTTACCCTCGCCTTACCGCTGCTGTCTTCGCTTCGATGGGGGAGCCGTGCTTTGAGGGAAACACACTGAGGAGGGGTCGGCAGCAATGGAGGCGAGCGGTGCTTGAGGGGGCCAAACCGCGACGGGATCGCTGCGCGCAGCGAGCGGTGGCCGCCGACGCCGACGCGTGCCGCACTGCTTTTACTCACGCCGTGTTCGCAGTGACCATTGGATCTCAAGAGTACCTCCTGTCCAAAGACTGTCTCACTTCGCTTACTTCGCCATCCTCCGCTTCCAAACTCCCTTTCGGTGAGTCTCTCTCTCTCTCTCCTCCGCCTTCACTCATCCGATCGCAGGTATCGACCCTCGACAGTTGCCGACCAACTTCGTGCACCATGTGGCCGCCGCCGCGCCCGTCGTGTCCACTCAGCAGCAGCAACAGACCAACAGTTCGCAAATGCTGCACACGAGCATCGCAAAGAGCGAACACTCGCAGCAGCCACAGCAGCAGCAAAGCAACCAGCAGCAACAACAGCAACAGATCACTAAAATCAAGCAACAGCGCAACAATCAGCAGCAGCAACAGCAGGCGCAGCAGCAACAGCCCCAACAACTGATTCAGCAGCAGCAAATTGCGCCTCATCTGCTGACCACCGCAATAGCATTTCCTGGAAATCCATTGCAACAACACACTCAAAGTCAGCACATTCAAGCGCAACACACGCAGCAGCAGCAGCAACCGCAGCAACAACATCCGCAACCAACAGCCATTCTAATACCCGCTTCGACTGCATCAACTCCTGTTCGTACCAACTCAAACTTCAACAACATTTCAATGATTGGTAATGATTGTTGAGCTGATTAGTATATAAAAAGACTGCTTTTTGAACAGGTCTATGGCCGTGTCCTGCTTGTAAGACTCCTTGTAAAAGTGCCAGCGAATTGCAGGCACATTTAGGGTAATCGCATATTGCTGTTTCTTCCTTGTCTTCTCAACTTCTTACCATTTGTTTTGCAGACAACACACGAAAACAGAGAAAACAGTTCCATGTCAGCAGTGCGGCAAATTATTTGCTAATGCTGAAAGAGTTCGAATTCACATTAGAGTAGCTCACGGAGAAAAATCTTGTGCCTGTGAAATTTGTGGCTCCGGGTTTTCATATCGCTGCAAACTATTGGATCACATGAGAACGCACACAGGCGATAAGCCTTTTCATTGTGATGTTTGTGGACGATCGTTTTCACAAAAGAATCATTTAAGAAGACACCAAATGATTCATACTGGCGAAAGACCATATCCATGTGAAGTATGTGGTCGAGGATTTTATAGAAAGGATAAATTAAGTGAGTGTCACTTTACTTTCATCACAAGTTGAAATGTGCTTTTTAGGTCGTCATAGACGCATTCATTTAAATCCTGGTGGCACTGGTGGTTCACGAGGTGCGCGTGGTGCCAATGCCAATAGCGTCGCCGCAGCAACGAACACTGTCGCCACTTCCGCCGTTACCCAACAGCACATTGCCGTCGCCTCCGTCGCTCCTAATCCCACCACTATTCAATTGATTCCTGTTCATGTAGCTCCACCATTTCGCGGTTCGGCTCATCTTACAGCCGCAGCCGCTCAATGGATTGCTACTCAACAACAGCCAGCGACAAATGTGAATGTAAACGCTGCAAATGCAACCAATAACAGCAACAACTCACCTTCAACACCATCGACTCCGATAACAACTTCTTAAAATGTATTTGACTTTTCTCGACAAGATGGGTGCCATTTTTAATACACATCATTCCTTCCCATATGATTAGGAAATTTTAGATTTACGATTTATTTTTACTTATCTTTTTGAGTCACTTAAAACAGAAACTTCATGTCTTCGTATTGTTTTCGAGAGTTAACTGAATGTTTGTTACACATTAAGAAAACAAAACACGAATTATTAAAGTTAAAATAAAGTTGCGAAAGTTTTAAAAACTTGTTTTTCATACATATAAGTGTTCTTAATTTACAATCATGAGTGTTGAATTCTTATCTTTCTATATGGAGCGAGTGGTGATGAGTACTTATGCTGAGTAGGATTTTATTTGCACGTTATTCTGCGCAACAGAACGTAACCAGACGGTAAATTGATGGTTTGAGCTGCTCGTAGTTAAAAATGGTTTGTTCGACTTTCAAATATAAATGAATAAAATGGAAGGATGTAATTTTGCAATTGTCCCTGTAGCGCAGTGGATAGCGCGTTGGACTTCTAATCCAAAGGTCCCGGGTTCGAGTCCCGGCAGGGATGAGTGTGGCCTCCTTACAATGCTAGGGATCGAGCCTCTTATTGCATCGCTAATTTTACAAATGCATTGCACCGCCACAATGAGAGGCTTGTTATCTTCATCATTGGAGGGAAATTTTTTATTGCACACGAAATTAAATTTCTCCTAAAATCAAAATTAAATTCGCATAAAATGCCTAAAATCAATTTTTTTCCACTAAATTGCTTAAAATCGGTTTTTCACAAAATTGGTACTCATTTAAGAATGTAAAAATGAAGCTTATTTCAAAAGATGAAATTCAGGCAGATTGAACAAGAATATCTTTTAGCCGTTCACAGTTGGCTTTTCTTGTCGCACGCACAATTGTTCAAAATAGTGTTTTTCACTGCAATGCACAAAACTACATTGCGTGATATCGTATTTGAACAATCTGGACGAGAAAAGTTAATTCAACGCCAAGCTGACTTCACTTCAGCTTTTAACTTTCTCATCTAGCGAGCTAATTTCTTAATTGCATGAAATATATTCGATAATTTTGTGCGATGTTCATTTCAATATGTAATATAGCTTAAACATGTGGATGTTCTAACACAATTAAAAAGACGATTAGAAAAAAGTTTTTAAATGTTATTTTAGCAGCCAACTTTGAATTGATGCTTAAATTTTTTCTAATACGAACGTATAAATATTTTTCATTTTTTATTTGATAAAATTCCGCTCTTCATTCATCATTATTTTGATTTAGCATATGATCATACCCAAAGCTTAATTCAGTATTCCAATTATTTCTGTTTCCGTAAATCTAGTATAAACAATTGAATGAATTTATTCCCAAAGGGCCTACCCAACAATGCATATATTATTAGAAAGTCCTTTCGGAATAAATTCATTCAATTGTTCTAACTCAACTTATTTATATTTTTCAATTTTTGAATAATAGAAACGAATGTAAGACGCGTGAAGCGATTTGATGTAAGATGAAGATAAGAAGATGCGTTCTTGGAGCGATTTTAATTTTTAACAATTAAATTTGCTTCAATTCTAATTGCGTCTTTTACCCAAAATAAACTTTTTTAGAAGTGAAGCAATTTTTTTCTGCAAACGAAGAAACTAAACATCAATTTTACGTCAATAATTTCTTGGCGATTATTTGTTATCCTTCGTTAAATTGAACCCACTTGAAAAGATTACGAAATGAAGTTATTTAAGAGCTTTCATCTTATTATATTCAAGACTCGCCGATTTTACCATAAAAATGAGTGAAACATTTTCTGTGCTCGACTATTTTGTGTTTTGCTCTACGCTTATTTTTTCAGCGTTGATCGGCATTTTCTTCTGGCTTAAAAGCCGCAAAAACCAAACAAATCATGATTATCTGATGGGCAGTCGAAATTTAAGCGTGTTGCCAGTATCCATGTCTTTGGCGGCCAGTTTCATGTCCTCGAGCACCGTTTTAGGAGTGCCCGTGGAGATTTATTTGCTTGGAACTCAATTTACAGTCACAGTTTTCTTTTTTACACTTTCAGTTCTGTTTGCGGCAAAATTTTTTATGCCCATTTATTACGATTTAAAGCTGACCAGCATAAATAAGGTACCGTTTTTAAATGAAATAACTAATTAATCTAATTTTGTATATTCTTTCTAAAACGCAAAATGCGTTTTGTATTTAACACGCTCTACGGACAATTTTAAACTTTTTTTTTGTTCAAAGTAGTACAATGTTTTTTCTTTTAGTATTTATTGCGTCGTTTTGAAGCGAATTCAATCCGCATTTTCGGATCATTTGGGTTCGTAGTTTGCACCGTAAGTTTCATTTAAAATTTTTAATCAGTAGAAAATCTTATTAGTTTATATTTTAGGTGTTTTATTTGGCTGTCGCATTATACGCTCCTGCTTTAGCTCTAAGTTCAGGTAGGTCATTAATTTTTGCTGTTGAAATTTTTCACGTGACAACTTTAACTCTTAAATCTAAACACTTGAGAAAATTTGAAATTAGCGAAACAAACAACGACTTATGAAAGAAAGTTTTCTTATCAAAAAAAGTTGTGAAATACTTCAAACAAATGCTATAGATCAAACAAGTAAATCAAAAATTTTTTTCCATTGGTATAAGATATGTTCAAGCTTTTAGGCTTTGTATTTTAAGTGAATGTCCAATTGCAACTTTAATTTTGAATCTTTTTGCTTTTAGCGACTCCGTTTTCAGTGACAACTTCAACTCTCGTCGTTGGAATTATTTGTACATTTTATACCGCTGTAGTAGGTCTTGGATACATGAATTTAAGCGATTGAGCTACAAAAATAATTTTTTAGGGAGGAATTAAAGCTGTTGTTTGGACGGATGTGTTTCAGCTCATTTTAATGATTTTAGGCTTATTTTTGGTTTTAATTGCTGGAATCATTGATGTTGGCTTTGTCAGGCAATTTCAAATAGCCAAAGAAGAAGGAAAACTCGTTTTTCTGAAGTATTGCTTGATATAAAGTGAAAGCAAATAAAATGTTTCTTTAGCACTTCGTTTAGCCTCTATCGCAGCGATACAATCTGGGCAATCGCTTCTGGTTGCTTCGTATTTTGGTCCGGAAACTATTGTGCTAATCAAACTCAAGTTCAGAGATATTGTTGTCTCGAATCAAAACAAAAAGCTAAAAGGTGCGCGATTTTTTCTATTCATTTTCTTCATATCATAAATCATATTCATATCATATCATATCATAAATTGTTATTTATTTATAACATTGTTTTAAATTTAATGACCACCTTTCATAATCTTTATTTGTGGTGATATTTCAATTCTTTTTATAACTGAATTTGAACTTTTTCTCTCTCAAGAGCAATTTATTGGAGTATTCCATGTGTGGCTTGTATAGCATTACTTTCGATGTGGTGCGGTTTGATTTTAATTGCAAAATATCGAGGCTGTGATCCTGTTCTGTTAAAAACAGTTGAAAGATATGATCAGGTATTTGAAAGTAATAACCACCACTCACTCAACCGAATGAACTCTTTTTTGAAATCAATTGCAGCTGATGCCATATTATGTGATGCAGAGTTTATCTCAGATACCTGGACTAGCAGGTTTATTCGTAGCTTGTGTTTTCAGCGCTGGTTTGAGGTAACTTTTTTAATTGTCTAAAACAGTTTTAATTTTAAATAATAAATAAAAAATCATAAAAAATTTAAAATTCATAATTAACTTTAAAACAACGTTTTGAATCTCAAGCACATTATCATCGGGCTTCAATGCACTTGCAACTATTACTTGGGATGATTTTTTGAAACAATTTTTTAGAAAAAAGTCTGAAAATAAAACTGTTTTAATCAACAAAATTGTCGGTAAGTTAAGTCAAATTTTGACGCATAATAAAAATGAGTTTATAAAGCTACGATTTATGGCTGTCTTACCATAGCCATCGCTTTTGTTATCGGAAGAATGGGAACTGTTTTACAGGTTCGATGCTTTTTTATATTTCTTTTAAAAATTTTGTTTCTTCAAAAAGGCATCAGTCGCAACATGTGGAGCAATAACTGGACCCCTACTTGGTATTTTCTGTTTGGGGGTTTTTTGCCCATTTGTAAACGGAAAAGTATTCACCGTTGCATTTTCTTTTACTCATATTTTCATTCTACTGAAGGGCGCATTCACAGGTCTAATTGCGTCGATAGTGTTTTGTATGACGATAGCTATTGGTTCAGTTGTTAATAAGAARCCAGATATTCACTTACCTTTAACCATCGACGGYTGTCCCGCAGAYGTAGTAAAACAATTTGGTTTGTCTTATAATCAGACAAATTATCTTCTGCCTGAAGAATACTCACCAGAGTAAGATGCTTTATTATTTCAGATTATTTACTCAATTCTTCCACTGATTAGGGGTATAAATAAACTATTTCATATAAGTTATTTCTATGTTCCTACTCTTGGATTTGTAATTTGCTTGGTCACTGGCATTTTAGTTTCT
>NCKU01003119.1:0-16162 GCA_003675995.1 Dinothrombium tinctorium | reverse complement strand
TTGCTTATCACTTTAAATTTTATTAAAAATTCAGTTTCTTAAAGCAACTTTTCGGAAGCGTTAGATTAAAAGCAGAAAAATCTAAAAGAAAAATTTAAGCGAAGTAGGAAAAACTTATAATTTCAGCTTTCTCGTTTGTCTAAACTTTTGGCGAAAAGTAAAATTAAAAAGAATGGATTTCAATAAAATATAAAGCTTGGAAACTATAAATCATCGAAAAAGAAGTGTTCAGACGATTAAGTTTTAGTTTTTATCTTTTTTCAAATTAAATTGAACTTGTTTTTATAAGCATAAGCGTTCATTTTAATATCAAATTCAACGCTCATTCTTCATTTAAATGTAATATTTGCTCGTTCAATTTAACACTCGCAGTGAAAACTTTAGCTTTAGCATAAAACAAATGACGTTTTACAAATTTCGACAAAATTTCTCTCTCTTTCTTTTATCATTTAGCTTTTTCAATGCAAATGATAGCAAAAGATGCACATATTCACTTCCTTACTTTTATTTTTTTTTAAATATAATTAAAAAATAAATGGTTTCAAAAAGAAAACTAATTTTGAAATCAAATTTAACTATTTCATCGTTTTTTTTTTTATTAAATAAAACATGTGCAAACTGAACTTGCACAAATGTTTTATCATCAATATAATCAGTAACGGTGCAATCAAAGAGACTAAAATATATCACTTAAATTAACAATTATTGGCTAATTAATTATAAAATTTATAAACAAAGCGAATGATTTCTTCATGTGAAAAATTTTATTTTATATATTAACGATAATAATGATTTTGTCCATTGATTTTTTCAGTTTAATTATGATTTTCTTCTTAATAAGAGTTACTTCAGCAATTATTATTTAATTTACTTATCGCTTCTCATAAAGTTGTTTAATATTAAAAATAAAAATAGTGCCTTGACCTTTAAACGACAATTATAGGATAGAAATAATTTTTTCTATGGACAAATCAATGTAAACATCTCTTTTTAAAATTTTTTTTGTGAATAATTTCAAACGAAATTTTAATTTAATAAGAGCGATAAAAATAAGAATTTATATTATAAATATTTTAATCATTTTACCTGCATTCATTTTCATAAATAATAAGAACAATTTTAATTGACTGAATTTTTAAAACTTCTATGCTTTTGCAGCCTACTGTGCAATTCTGATGCAGTTTTTATGTTTTCTTTATGGTGTTATAAAGTGGATTGGACTTTACATAATTTTTCATTTTTATTATAATTTAATTTTGCATGATTTTCATTGGATTATTTAAATTTTGCTTTGAAAGAAATTTAAAAATAAACATTTAAATAGTTAAAAAGATTAAGCGAATGATTGAAAGCAACATCGAATATCAGCCTACCTTCTTAAATAGGCTTATCTGACTAATGATATGTTTTTCGAATAAAGAGCTCTTGTTGCTATGGACATTATTTGAAATGAGCAAGAAAGCATTAATTGCTTTAAGTAAAGATAAAAAGAAAATGCCAGTTTCACAACTGTGGCAAACTGTTATTTCTAAACTCAATAATCAAAGGTTGTGCACTATCTACAAATGGAGTTCTTCGTGAACGCAACACATTCGTTTGTGACGCGCAAAGCATTTGAAAGCCTACTTTCGATGTCTATACCACGCAATTGAAACTAATATGGAGATTCATTGTGAAAAACTTGTCTTCGAGAGAAGTGAGTCGTTATTTATGCTCCGTTTCAAAAATGTTTCTCAAAGGCAAGTGATGATTTTTCTTATTGCTCCAAGCTTCTTTTTGGTTAAGGAATGCTTTTCGGTTCGGTTAAATTATTTTGCAATAAATTATATTACAATTTTTTTCAGCTCCGTTCATGATTGCAACTCTGTATGTTGGACATGGTTTTGTGAATTGATCTTTTTACAATAAGTTTCATTCGAAATATCAAGTAAGAATAAAATAAAAATTGAGAATTTAAAAATAGAGAAAATTTTGTTCATTCGGAACAAAAGTACAAAATTTTGTTTCAAATGTGTTTTATAGCATTTAATTGTTCGTTTTCGCTTCTGTTTGAGTCTCTAAGAAAATTTATTTTCGACTATCAGCTGTAAAAACATTAAGAACTTTGTTGACAAACTATAATCACGTTATCCAACCGCAAATATTTTGACAATTTTATGTTCTTCCATCGTTTCTTACCGTTAACACCATGTCAAAATCTTAAGATACACGAAAAACATTTTCATGCTTCTATGATTGGAGAAGCATAGATTAAGCAGTTAATGGTTGATTTGTTGTTGCTAAGAAACTTTGCTTCATTTATATAATATTAATATTTATTGAAGCAAATCTAATCAATACGAGATTGTCGAATGACTGACAGAAGCTGCAATAGAACAAAATTTTCATAATTTTTAGATGACGAAGAATTATCTTTTTGTGGAGAAAACTATTCATTTTTTTAGGAAAATGATTGCGTTTGTACTAATAAAAAATATCGAAAAATACCTTTTATGCATAAAAATTTATTTTACTATAAGATATGAGATAATAATTCAGATGAAATAAGATTTTTCGTTATAAATGCGTAAATCTCAATATTAGTGCGTGAAGTTAAAAATGAAAAAATTGAATTGAAAAAAGTGCTTTTCATATTGGGTTGTTTATTGCATAATTTTGAACATAGTATTTGGCGAATCGAAGGTATAAAAAAGTCAGATGTCTACTTATATAGAGAGAGAGAGAGCGAGATATGTAAAAACAAAAAATAATAAAATGTCAATGTTATATATTGTAAAAAATTTAAATTAGAACATATGAACATGAAGTTTTCATGTTAAATCAAGTATATATTTTAAATATTTATTTTGCTCAAACATTCAAAAGTTTTGGGTAATTTTTCAGCTAAATGCACTTTTAAATTACATCAATAACAATCTGGTACGATTCGAAGCTAGAAGAGAAGTTAAAATTCAAAACTCAAAATTTCAACCATTCAAATAAAAAGAGAAAATACAAGTTTGAAGCTCATTTTTGTTTTTTTCGGTGAGCTTTTTGATTTTAATCTCTACGTTAGTTTCAAATACGTAGTACAGACATCGAAAGTATGTTTCCAAATTCTTTGTGCGTTTCAAACGAATGTATTGCATTCACTTAAATAATCGAAGAATTCCATTTGTAAATAGTTGCGCAAAATTGCGTGGATTTATTTTTGGATCGCTTGTGAAAATAAATGCTCATAAGTTAATGGTTTGTGGTCTCTCGAGTTTATTATATTAAATTAAAAAATAATTTATTAATCAAGATTGATATAGAGTTTCGGAAGCTATCGAATGATGGACATTTGTAAAGTGTGGACACATCTCCACAAAGCTTTCAGCCTTGTAAAAAAGTTTTCATTCTTAAAATTCATTTTTGCCATGATTATTTTAGTTTTCTATGTTGAACACTTATTTAAAAATGCAATTAAATTGTCTTTGAATTCTTCTAGGCAAAAGATAAATTTGATTTGAACGATTGCCGTGCGTAAAAGTTAATCGTAATCGCTCATGAAATTGAGAACGCAATAGTAAATGCTATTTGTGATAGGTAAATGAGGAAAGTTCTTTGCCAATTTGCTTCGAGTCTTTTCTATAACAATCAGATCAAGCGATTTCGATCAAAATCAAGGAGCCTTCAATACATTTTTTTAATGCGGTCGTATTCCGCTTTTGTTAAGCAATACTTTCACTGCCATTGAGATCATTTTTCAATTCTCGATAGATTGACAGATTGTTTGACTTTCGACAGATTGCCATGTCATATGTCTTCAAACGAGAGAGTACAGATACTTTCAAAATAAGTTGAATCTTATCAGGCTTTGAATATACGTGCGAAATAAAGTTCTTTCGTCAATTTATTTTGGTGGTAGCTGTACAGTGTTAAAATGATTGCTTAACTCTTACTTCGCGATAATGATCACTTATGCCTTATGCATCAATTTTGCTTTACCGGTTTCAGAGTAACGGAAAAGCAACGTTTAATTGATCGTACACTAACGTTAATTGGCCTTAGTGACATTTGAATCGTGAAAGTTGAAAACGAACCACAATTAAAGTGACATTTCAGAATAAGGAGGAATTTATTTACATTTCCAAAACTAGGAATGGATGAAATTCAGAGTTGTAAAAAAAGAAAAGAAAGATTTGGATGTAAGACTGAACCTATACTGTTCTACACACGAACGAAAATCAAATTTTCAATTGCAATAAAGTTTGTCTATAAAATGAGTTAAAATTCATGCTTGTAAAAATTTGAATAATCAAAAATTTTGATTGAAAAGAATTGTCCATTTGAAAATTGTTTCATATTTTGTTTTCAGAAAATGTAAATATGTAAAGATTTACGAGTTTTACAACTACCATATTTCTTTCCCTTTTATGTATCTACATATGCATAATGTCTTTTACTATTATCACATGATGCCACTTAAAAATCAATTTCATTAAAGAAAAATCGAAAAATAGATTACAACATTGGGCAGGAGAAACGTGGTCAATTTTCCCATTTAATCATAAAAGAAAAAATGTGTTTGTTTTTGCCAGTGGCATTGGCAAATGAAAAATTTTAAGTTGTACTTTATAAAGATTTGACAACGCTTCACCTACAGAGTGAATAGAAAGTTTCGACTGTGTGGAAGTATGCGCGAAATGACGCAAAAATATTTTATGGTACGTGAAGTTGTGCGCTGTTTGACATTTTTAAGCGCTTTCCAATCGAATCTTTCTGTTCACTCTGTACTTTCTTTTACTTTCTTTTGAACTCGTCAACTCAAGTTTGATAGTGACTTGCTTCGTGTAGCACTTATGATATAAATTTTGAATTATAAATTTGAATTTTGAATTATTTTATTTAAATTCGGAAATAAAGTAAAGGCAGATAAGAGAGTGAAATTAATAAACAATTCAGTTTTATAGAAACTGAAAAGTTTTGTTAACATGATCGATCTCTGCAAAATTGAATTTTTTTATTGAATAAATAGTTAACAATAATTTTTTTAGTTAATCCATTTAGTTTAGTTACTCTCATACCTGCTTTTACTTGATTTCCTTTCTTAAACAAAACTTTACAATGCCAACCTGCAACTGAAAACAAAGTTTTTAAAGCTGCCTTATCGTTTACCTGCGGCAAACTTCGCCGCTAAACAAAGTATAAAGAAAATAAGAATGAGAATGAAAAGCTTTTTGCACTTTTTTGGGAGTGAAAAGTAGAAATTTTTCACCCTCGAGTATCTTATTTAGAATGAAAAGCTTGTTTATTTCCACGAAATCTTTTCAAATACTTTACGCTTTTATTGAACAAACAAATGCCAATAACAAATGCTTTATTTTGCTTTTTCACCTCGACATTTACTCTTATTCTTGTTCGAAGAAACAAACTTTTTCTCGCTTTTTTTTTCATTTAAAGTTGATATGTTCGATCACGTTAAGTTTTTTAATTTAGCAAAAGTCGAAAAGAAAAATAAAAAAGAATAAAATGTGACTTGTTTTGAAATGTAAATGATCCAACATGTTTGTTAAATGAACTGCTATTATAAGTGAGTGAAAAAAAGATTAAATTACATACATTTTTGCACTGCTTGAATTACAATTCGCTTGATTCAATTTTGTCAATAAAGATTCACTTTAACCAAGCAATCGAGCACTATAAGATTACAATGGTAGAAAAGTTGTCAGAATTGGAAGCAAAATTAAAAGCTTCTTTTGCGGATCTCAATGAAATAAATCTATAAAAAGCTTCGAAACGCGAAAGAAAAATGAATTAATTCTCCAATAAACATCTGTAAAAATGTTTGAACATTTTTCTTCCTACAAAGCTTGTGTTGAAAATCATTTTTTTTCGCCTTGCTCATTTTCTTTCACTTTATTCATTCCATGCAGCATGTCAAAAAGGAAAATAACAAACAACTTTTTCTTTAAAAATTTTGAATTGAAGCAAAATTTGCTGAAGACCATATACAATTTCAATAACATCGAAGCAGAATATTCATCGTTAAAAAATCAAATCAATTTAAAAAATCATTCGAAATAAGGCAAACGCCTACTTTGTAAATGGTATTTATGCAATTGATTATAATTTTTTGCAAATAATTAATACAACCGTAAATACATAAACCATTCATTCGCAACATAGCATTCATTCCATATGCATGAAACATATTCGGTTGTGGTGAAAATAAAGTTTTATGTGACATATTTTAAAATCAAAAATTCACGAAAATAGATGTTTCTTGTCGCAAAACTTGTATCGACGAATGAAAGCGAAAGCGAAGTAAGTAAATGCGAAATATTTTTACTATTTTTACATGCATAACCTTAAAATAAGATTGAAGATATGCTTTTTGTTGAAAAAAGTGAAAAGACTTCGACTTATTGCTATTCTATGTATTATGCAATGATTTATCTTTATTTTAAAAATTGAAAATAAGCAAAGAATGTTAGAGCCAAATTTAAACTTTATTCGTGAAGTAATTTTTTAAAGTTATTACTCATAAACCATCTAAAAACTTAACAAATTGAGTAATTAAATGTGTGCTTCAGTTACTATAATCATTACATTAAGTGATGAGAAGCGAGATTTGAGAAAAAGAACAAAAATTGCATCACACTAGCAAGCATTTACGCGTCTAAATCAGATCAAGATATGAAATAGCGTGTCGTTTAACATCATGAGATAAATATGTGTGAATGAATATGTCCAACACAACAATTGTTTCAATATCTTGTTGTTTGACATTCTCGAGATATTTTGATGATAAAATGAATGAATTTCTTTTGGCTGCTGCATACTTTCGATTTTCTTTACCATATTGTTAAAGAATGGGTGTTTTATCAATACTTCGAGATAACATTCATAGAAAAAACAATTTGCATTTTAATTACAAGTTGAACACTTTTCTGCTTAAGATTAAACATTATTCAGGTTAAGAGATAAAAATTGATGCACACTCTAGTATAGGAATGTCAATACTTCTGAAAGTTTTGGTTCTGCACTAAATTAAATGGAATTTATCGAGCAAATGAAATGTTGTTTTGAGAAGAGAGAAAAAAGTATCGTCGATGAAAAATAAAATAGAAATGTGAATCATAAAAGCGAAATAATTCAAAAAGATAAGAAATAAGATGTTAGCGACTTTTCGATTTAAAATGTTTCAAAAGAGTCTTTAACCACGAAACATGATTTTGAGCTTCAAAGTTTGAAATAAGTAGTAAGAGCGCAAACATTTATCTTTGATAACCAGTAGCGAAATATATGCCATTTCAAACAAATATTCTCACTTTTTTGCACTTATCATCAACTTTTAGAATTTGATATAAATTGAATTTTAATAAATTAAAGACACAGTATCACAGAAGAAGTGAAAATGCTCAATTAGGTATTAACGAAACAGAAAAAAGTTTCCTACAGCTAATAGAATACTTCACTGCATTTCACAAAAAAGTCACACTCGACATTTTAATTTTAATTTATTGACGCAAAAACGTGATTTCAAAGCATTGTTTTATTTAATTCATTTTTGTTTCAACACCACAATATTCAGTTAAGACGAAAATTTCCTCCTTGAAATTTGTTGAGAAAATTTCATCATTCACATTGATTTTCGAAAGAACAGCGTGTAAATAAATTACTTTAAAACTTGATTGGTGAGTAAAAATTTATTTTTTCCTTAATATCTCAATATTTCAACAAAACGAAAAAGTTGTAGCCTCTAGGGTCTCACTGTGGCACAATTTTTTGATAAAAAAATAAAAATGATACAGCGTTTCGCAATGTTTATTATTAAGTTGTCAAACATCGATCGTTTATCAAAACTTTTCGCCTGATGTAAAGAAAAGCAGAAAATTGAACATATTTTTCGATTTTTGGTCAATACCGAAGAATTAATTGCTTTTTTCAATACTCTAGACTCAGTATACTGAATGTGATGATATTTTGAAAAAAAAATTGATTCATCTGAATCATTTGAACCATTTTTACAGAATTTCAATGAGGATATAAAGATTTTACAATAGAAATGTTTTTCGACCATTGAGTTTTTTTTCTCATGATTGAAACATGAAATTGAATTGAATGATTTATGGAGTTTAAGATAGATGTGCATTTACTATGTACTAATGGCGCTTGAAAATACTTATGAAATTCTATATCCATCAAGACACAAAAGGAAAAGTCGGGAGATGAAATACTGTAAGTGCTAAATATTCTAAAACGAGATTCCATTTAACCTTTTTGTTAAAGAACTGAAATAGAACACGAATAACTGAATAAACTCTAGAAATCAAGCTTTCTAAATGGCATTTGAAGCAGCATCGCATTGACCTCACTGAAAGAGACAAATGTAACGAAAAGTTAGCTTAATCTTCCTTTAAGGTTTGTCGATAATAAAAAAATAAGATCAGCTGTAAACGAATGAATGAAAAACGAATTGTTAGCTGCAATCAAACTAATTTCATTTTGAAAAAAGAAAAGTAATTTAATTTAAAGCTTAAGCGATTTAAAAAAATTATAGCGTATTAAGGAATTAAAATGCTTCTTGTATCAATGTTTAACTTTATCACGTTGAAAAAATAAAAAATTTAAATTTTAAATTATTCGAAGAATTTAGAGTTTATGAATAAAATTTAAATAGAAAGTGCCAATAATGTTGTATTTAGCACCATTTAGTTTTGTTTTTATAGATTTTTCAAAGAAATGTTAAATTTTTAAATTTACACTTAGCCATTAAAGCAGCGAATCGTCAAAAATTTCAATATGATAGCATAAATGTGCTTTATTATTTATTATATTACCCAATATATACCGCAATTACCAGAATGCTCATCGTTTCTTTTTTAAAAACAAACGAAGAGAAAAAGTCGAAATCGAAAACGCAAAAGATGCTTAATTTATGTGAAAAGTTAAAAATAAAGAAATGATAAATGATTCGGAAAACGGTCTAAAATATTTTATCTTGACTATTAAACAAATTTTAATTATTGCGAAAGAAATTCTCTTCTTCTTTTTCAATGATTCTTTAGAAAATTACGAAAATTTTTATTTTACTCTTTTTCAAAACTTGTTTAATTATATGGATGAATTTTGGGAACTTTGAATCTAGCACTGAATCACTTAATTTAAAAATGTGTGAGTGTCAGAAAAACATTGAACAAAAAAAAGAGAAATTTTCTTAGGAGAATTTTTTTAATGAAATCAAACAAAAATAAACTTTGAGAAAAATATGAATTAAACAAAAGAAGAATGTTATTGAAATGTTTGGAGAATGAAAGTAAAAAATCACAATAATCGCAATTGCTCTAATACAAGTTAATCATATCAGAATGCAAAAATCATACTACAGCTCTTCTAGTGACAATTATGTTTACATGGAGCACAATATATTATAAAATTGTCGACATTGATTCAAGCTTTTCTACTATGATACTTATTTACAAACAAGACTAATAGAAGCTAAATATGAAAAATAAATGACTTAGGCATGGAATTCATTTCGAGATTATTTAATACAATATAAAACTTAAGACAAATTAAATGCCTCTCTATTCAAGAAAAATAAATTTAATTTTAGTTGCAAAGATAAACGAGTAATTTGTCCGAAAATTTATTTCCTCGAATGAAATTGAACTATTTTATAAGCACAATCGTGGCCATATTAAAATGTTATCTTATCGATTGAAGATTCGAGTTTTAAATGGAAAAGATAGCTACTTAATGTAACTACGAGTAAACTATGAGCATATCAAAAATCCATCTTATTCTCAAGTAACATCTTCCGGATTTTCAAATATCTCAGCAGCGGTATTGATCTTCACTTGTCCATAAAAATCTTTCTTGACTTTATTAAAATTTATAATGGTTAAGAGGATTTATTTCACTTTTATATGATATTAAAATTGAACTATAGGCTCATTATAATAATGTAGTGTCAATTTTTTATTTTTCAAAATTTTTTAAAACTTTTTTACTTTAGGTAGGTTTTTTCAAAATATGCAGCTTTAAATCGTGAATTCAAAAGAGGGTAGAAATTAAATAAAGTAGAGCTCAGCTATCATTATTTTCAATTTCATTTTTAATGAGAAAATATTAGTCTGCTCTTTAAGATGATTTAAAAAGAAAATATAAAACTTTAGACAAACTATAAAGTCTAAATAAAAAAGCTTTTAAAGAGAAAAATATTTATAATTCATATGGTGAAAAATTAATGCCAAAATATTGAATGAAGAATTTGTCTGAAAAACGAAAGTAAATAAATTGAATAAATTATCTTCAAAAAGGGACGATATTCTTAACTATCTTCGTTTTATATTACAAGTTAATGAATGTTGTCTTCAGAACTAGAATCGTTTTTTAGACAATAATTTTATAAAATCTGAAAGAATATATTGTAAGGAGCATTATGCATTGAAAACGATGAGGGTAAATAGGATTGAATTAAATCTTTAGTAACCTATAGAAACTTATTTTTTTCACACAATATTAAGTATTTTTAAATCCCTACTCAACATTAAAAACATAAAATATGAGAATTATTATCGAATCTACGGTTGTAGGTGATTACTTCGTCTAACGACAGTCAATATCTCATAGAAAGTATGTATAAAATAAAAAGAAATTGTGCTTTATGTTTTATTTATGTGGCAGAGTGAATATCTGAAATCGTTTCAATTTTTTTCATTCAGACGCATTGCTGAGAAATGAGCATTCTCAACATTTATCAAATTGATTTACTAAGAAATAGGCTTAACTAACGTGTTCAACAAACATTTATTTTGGGTTTTTGTAAGATTATATTAGCAAGAAAAGCACTTGAAATTGTACGCATATATGAAATATGCTTTATACAGTAAAGTTTACCGTTAAACGCTTACCAATTTCTTCAAATAAGCAAACAAAACACTTTAAAAATTATTTTAAAGTCTTTTCTTGAGAATTGAAAGTAAAAGCCTTAATTGATGGAATAATATTAAAGATTTGTCACTTTCTTCAAGTTGTTCAATGCAAGCAGAGACTTCAAAATCTACTTTTCACTTTGTTACACGGAAAAAACACGAAATTATCATCTCTTGAATGTTTCACTATTTATAGTAGTCGTTTAAATTTCATTTATTAAGGTATATTCATGTAAAATGAAAAATGAATCAATATTAAAAGTTTCATTTTATTTTGTTTGCTTATTTCAAAAAGTTGAATCATTTTTTATTTAGATTGTATTTAATTTTTCATGTTAGTTAATCAGAAGTGAAATTACAGCTTCAAGCATAAAAGTGAAATTTTTATTTAATATTTTAAAGATATTATAATAAATTTTTATTCATCGTTAAATGTTTAGAAAGATATCTGAAAGTTAACTTCATTTTGATTGCTTATAATTTTTATAAAAATTGCGTTTTTTATTATTTTAAACTTCATTTTCTTTTGTCAACATCTTTAATTTTATTTCATAGAAAAATTAATGAGTTAATTTTATTTAATTTTATTTTTTCAATTTAAAAAATTTCTTCACACTATCTCATCAACTTATTCATTTGCAATATTCATTAGCTTAATAAGTGAATTTTTAAATATGAAAAACGCACTTCATTAAACATAATTTAGCTTTATGCATTGTTTCGACATCACTTAATTTAAACATTTTTAAAATCATAATTAATCACTATAAAATTAAAAATAAAATAAAATTTAACGCAGTTTTGATTGCGTGCGAGAAACTATTTAAGAGAGGCAGAGAAGTTTTTCTTAGCATTTATTGATTAAGATAGAGAAAAGTGCAATGTCTAATTCACTTGATACTTTTTGCTTTTTTCTTGAGAAAAGCGCGAGAAAAAACTGTTTAACGCTTGGATGTAATAAACAGAGCTGTTTGCTTTTACTATTGCTCGTAATAATAATCATTATATTAGCTTATCGAAAAAGCAAATAAATGTTTGTCGCTGGCGTTTTATTCTCTTTTCGCTTTTTCTTTCTTATTTCTAAGTAATCGCATGAAATTGATATCACAGCAACAAACTGGAAGAAATCAATTCAGCGATGCGGAATTTGTTTACATCTTTTTGTTTTCTTATAAACAAATTTGAAATTTACAACTCCACAATCCAAATAAAATTCGCTAAACGTATTTTCTACCAATAAGAGTTTTTCAATTTTTTTTTCTATAAATTTCGTGATTTTTTAGCTTTTAACTTGCCAATAAATTTCATAAAACTTTCAAGATAAAAACTCTCAAGTGTTACTCTAACAGTTTTCAGAGATTTCACTTTGATAAAATAAAGCTGTCTCAAAAAGCGAAACATTTTCTCGAATCAAAAGAGGAAAAAAACTTTTCTATGAGTGCCTGAATCTCATTTTTTTGTTTACAACGACTTTCATAACAAAAGAAGAACTTTTCTAATTTTTTTGTGCCCATATTAGAATTTGGAGATTTGTTTCGATGAATTCACTTAAGAGAAATCAAGTTTTTGAAATAATCAGATTAAAAGTATAAAATCGTTTTGAATTTTAATCGCAAAATTCTATTAAGTTTAATCAGATTAAAATTGCTTTCGATTCTTCAAGCAAAGTTAAAATTTAAAAAGTGAATTAAATTTTTTGAGTTTTCTTTCAATTTTTAAATAAATAATGAGATCAATTTTTGAATTCTTGAAACTGTTTGTCTACAATCATTTCTTGAAGCAATGAATAAATAAAATTGTTCGAGAAAAAACAAATCCGCGATTTTCAGTAATGCTTTTAGTTAAAATGTTTGAAATATAAAAGTTTTACACTTTCACTGAATTCAAGTCCGCTTTTAATATTTGGTCAATTTAGCAAGTCCATTTTAGTGAAATGACTGTTTTTACATGTACATGAAATTTGCTGCATATTCTCAAATGACTAACATTTTCATCGATTCAATTAACGAGATTTTACGTTGTAAGCATAAACGAAGCGATAGATTTTGGTAATTTTAGCATAAAATTAGACGCTACATAATATTGAAAGTTACGGTTTAATATTTCAAGTGTTCGCAATCGATTCATTGAGCATTCAATTGAGCATGATAAATATTGGTTTTGATGCGCGTATGATAAATGGTAAACACGCGTGTATTAATTTTGTGTAATAGTGAAAGTTTTATTTAAGTCATCGCTTTTTGGTAAGAATTGTTTGAAAAGCACTCGACAAGAAACGAGAAAAAAGTGTTTTTAGCGATGCTTTCTAATTGTATTGAGTAAAGTAATCTTCACGTGAAAAGTTTCGTTCTTTTGCTAATTGAACGAATAGACGATTTTCACTAGCTTTTATTTTCGTCGCTTAAGATAATATCGTTTATATGCGTGGCCATATAAGCATATTGCAGTAATAAAATGTTCAAATACACATACAAACACACAAATATTTTCTTTGTTTTTCAGACAAATAGCATAAGAAAAATGCGATGTTTTGCTCTTTATTCTCGAAAACAACCGCAAAATTGTTATTCGAGTATTTACGGAATTTAACCTTTTTTTGGTTGATTACAAACAAAATTTCACATTTCATAACTGAATAAAGATTATTAAACGATGAGATTTTTTCCAAGTGAATTTTCTTCTATAAGAAAATTTGCAATTTTTATCTTCATCTTGTTTGAGTTTGAAATTGAAATTCAAGCATGAAATGCAATATCGAATTTTGCTCTTAGCGGATGTTATAAACAGAAATAAGTATGTTTGAGCAAGAAAAATTAGATAAAACTTTTTTTTCAAAATTAAAATCAAAAAGTAAATGAAATAAAATATTTGTGAATGACTATATTAAGATGCAAATTCAAAATATTTGAAAAGTAAGAGTTTGCATATGTAAAGTAAGGAATTTTTCAAGAAAATGAACGAAATTCAAAGCAATCTTATGTTTGAAAAGACGCTTTAATTCGATAGCAACACTTGATGTGAAAGTTCTAAACTATTATTTAGTTTTAAAAAAATAAGCTTTAGCAAAAATATGAAATAATCCGCTTTATTCTTTAGCATTAAAAACGACTGTTTCATCAAAATCAACAGCTCATAAAAAATTTTTTGTTTCGAGTGCTCATTTTCAGCCTGTCTTTCGCATCATGATAAACTTGTTAATATTAAAGAAATTTAACACTCGGAAAAAAAAGAATTTCACTCTTTCAAACATTTTTGATCACTTTCAAATTAAAAAAAAATCAATAACAAAACACCATTACAACATCTTTAGTGAGATATTTTTGCTGATGTTAGCTAATTTCAATGCTTCGCTATTGCATTTTTTTACATCTCGTTTATTTTTAATAAAGTTGAAAAGCCCGAAGTAATTGCAAAATATAAATTCGCTTTCCTTTACGGAATTTTTGTTTTCCACATTGTTGATCACTTCGACAGCAATCGATCGCTTTCTAGCGAAGGAAAAAACGACGATAGCGAATTCAAAGCGAAGCTGTTCTCTAAAACGAGCGATAGAGTAGGCTTTTCTACGCTCGAAATACATGTTAAATGAAAATAAAAGTTGGAATGTTCTGAAAGTTGATTTTGTTAAGCGAATATTTCGCTGAAAGCATTTGCCAAAGCTAAACAGTGAGCCGATCGTAAATTATAAGTGAGCGCAAATCGTAATTTCGTTTGCGAAAGAAGTGTACGCGCGATTTTGACATTAAATGATAAATTAAGTGTCAGGTAATCAAAGCTACATTTTATGTCTTCTTCTCCGATTCTTCATTTTCATTTCCTTCCATCTTTGATCACCCAAATCCGCTTTTGTTTGTATAATAACATCGCTGTTTTTTTTCACTATTCTTGCTCATCATGATTGCAGTGAAAACGAACACTTCATTTAAGTTCATTTACAAAATCGAGCGGAAAAGCAAAACGAAGCAAATGAAGAAACAAGAATGCGAAAGCCTTTTACCTGCTTCGTAGTGATTTTCTTGAGATTTTTGTTTATGTGTTGAATTTGTTTGCTTATTTCTGATTTACTCTGATTGAATTTGTTTTATTTATTGGTTTTTGTCTAAACTAATTAAAAAGTGAGCTTGAGTGTTGAATCGTGTTTTCGTGTGCAGCTGTTAGATATTTTGTTTTCTCACACAAAATGTGTTTACTTTCTCTTCTGAAAAGAAGAATGAATAGTTTGTGTTGTTATCATTGAACATAGTTTTAACGCTCATCAATGGCCGTAACAAATTTTTATTGCGAACTTTCTCGAAGTTAAGAGAGAAAACAATTCACTCGCGGAAAAACTTTGCCCATTTTGGAATAGCTTATGTACTATAAAACCGAGCTTCGATTTAATGTATTTGAATTAATGCGATATTTGAATTATAAAGCACTCGCTTCATGTAATAAATTATTTATTTGAATAGAGCAACATTCAGGAAATAAAGCGAACGAAATTTTTCAAGATTTTTCCATAAGAAAAGAAAATAATATTAGCAATCGAAAAAAGTTTTAACATAAGAAAGAGAGTAAAGAGAAAAAGAGAAAAATCGCCTTTAGAAAGTTTTGTTAAAATTCTTTGCGATGGTGATTAGCTCATATATAATTTTATGAATTGCAAGAGTAGTGGGCTTATGATAACAAAGAAATATCAGAATTAAGAATCGTTTAAACAACTAAAAAAAGTTTGAAGAAATTTTATTTGATTAAAATGCTTTTAATCAAGTGGAACTTTATTCCGATCTTTGATAGCTTTAATTTTTGTTTTTGAAAGTAATTTTTATTTTATAAGCTGCTTAGTTTATGTCAAGTGCGAATTTACAAATGACAATTGGTCTAAAATTTTATCTTTTTAACTCTATCGCTTGCAAAGCCTTTTCTGACTTTCCCAAAGTTGTCTCTGAAAAGAGCTTTTATGAAACAAACTAAGCGAAAATTGATTCTCACCGGGGCATAAAGAAACAATTTTCTTCTCAACGCACTTTAAATTTAAAGTTTGCACTTGAGTAGCCTCGCTTCACACACTTTTATGTCTTCCAATAAAGAGAATTTGTAATCTTATTCAGAACAAGCAAATCAAACTACTCTAAATTTATCAAATCTCTCGAAATTGTTTTTTATAAATTTTTTAGACGAACAAAGAACTTAAGAAAATTGTGAAAATGAATTTACTGTTAGTGCGATTTTAGATTTGCTCATGTCTATTTTTTCAAGCACAAACATGGCTAACACGA
>NCKU01003118.1:0-16169 GCA_003675995.1 Dinothrombium tinctorium | reverse complement strand
TTAAAACAAATTTAAATGTGAAAACTAGCGTGGCGCAATTAGAAAGCGCGTTACCAGACGTTTTCACTTTCTTAAACTAAACTGCTTCTGTCGCATTTTATTTTACTTATTCTCTGTAGTTTTTGCTTAAAATGATTTTTTAATTTAATTATTTAAATTATGCATTTATAAATTTATTTGAATTTGAAAAACGTTTTTCTGAATTTATCAGTATGTCAATTTTTTAAATTTAATTTACTATCTCAAATTTTGAAAAGGCTCGTTGTTGCAAACGCGGATAACGCGCTTTCCAACTGCTTCACGTTAGCTTTCACATTCAAATCTTTTTCAAAACCATTTAATATGTGAAAAGTTTGCACTCAAACTGCTTGCGATTTTGAACTCAAGTGTTAAAAATTTTTTAAATATTCGTAATCAACTCAAGGAACACTTTACAATATTTTTTATTTCACGAACATCCACGGGTTAGAGTTGAAAGGTTTGGCGTGTTAGTTGATTGTATCTTATGCTGACACTGAAGAGCAATCTGACAATCGTAAACAAATAAATTTAGATACTTTTTACAAAGAAACCATTCGAATGGTTACAGAGCTTTCGCACAAAAGTGAGCCATTAGCAAAGATTCAAATGCGGCATTAAAGGATTGATGGTGCCTTTTGGCACAACGTTCGTGCGACATTTTATTCATTTGCCAACTTTATAATTCAGTCTATGGGGAAATTTTTTTTAATGCTACAGGTGGCCGACCATGAATTTTAATCGAATTTGCTTTTTGATGTAATTTTTTTAAACTTTATTTCAATTTAATTTTCTATTAGATATTTTGTATAAAATGGACGAATCAAAAAATTTTTTATTTATCAACTATTATCAACTAGATTTTTCGACAAGCAATCAACATGAAATTCAACAAAAAAAGTTTTCAAAAAACAAAATCTAATTAAAATCAGTGAAGTTGTTCGACAATAGCATTTGAAATAAAAATTTTCCCAATAGACTTAATTATAAAGTTCGCACATGAATAAAACTTCTCGTCAGCGCTATATGCACAAAAAAACTTTGGATGCCTTATTTGAATCTTTAAACTTTGAATAAAAGCTCTGTGATGTTCTGTAAGAAGTGTCGTCTTAGATTTGCTGTAAATTTTTGAAAAACAATCAGTTCTTGCTGGTGAAGTTGGTCCTTAAATGAAAAAATGAAAGATACTGTCGACTATTTTAAAAAGATTATCTGTGAAAAGGAATCAAGTTGTCACAAATTCAGACAAACAAGTGCTTTTATCAACCATAGGTTACTAAATCTTAATAACCCCAAAGCTCGGCTTCAGAACTCTAGAGATTCATTGTTACATCATTACCATACACAATATTTAATCGAAATTCCTCTTACATTGTGGTTAATTATAAACACGATGAGCGGACTCAGTGACAAATCGAAACCATAAGCGCTCCGTTTTCGACGCTCTCGCTAAAGAATTGACTTGATTCAGTAAATTTATTTGCTAAATAAATATATAATAACATTCGACTTCTAAGGACGATCATTTATCGCCAAGTGAAGAGATAATCTTTTGCTTCGCAACGTGCACACTCATGATTTTTGTTATTTCTCTATCTTCATACATACATGATAAGTACATTCAAATGAAATAGAAGCACCAACTCTTGATCTTGATATTATGACTTATACATGAATCTAGAGTAATATATTATGGCTATATGTTGGATTGCTTCTTTTGTACGCATGAATTACATAGGTACATACATCAAAATAGCAATGATTACGCATTTTAGTTAAGTTAACGTAGCATCGAAGCTCATTTAACTTATGCTCTTAGTTACAACGTAGATGAAAACAGCTTAGACGGAAGCGATTAGCGAATAGGATTGATCATAAACATTGTGGAGTAATGATACAACTTTTATATGTTTCTTTGAAACATCGCCATCCATTAAAGCCCATTGTTTAGCATCATTTTGCATCCATTCTTTTGCCTGTTCACGAATCATTATAAAATGAACAATCATTACTCCTCTTTCCATTAATGTACACATAAGCATTGTATTCATCGCATCCATTCTAATTAAAATTCAATCCTAATTCAATTCTCACATTTTGCCCTAGTATTTTGCACAAAAATTTTCGACTTTAAAAGTGCATTTTGACACCAGCTACAATCAATGCAGCAGTTTTTCAGATTTGTTTGCCACTTAATCCCTTTTTCAAATTGCAAATACAATTAAGATTGGCACTCTTTAGCAGCAGTAAAATCATTGCCCACAGCTACAGTGTTTTGTTCCTTTTTTCTATTTATGAATTTGGTCTTTTCAATTCGCGCTATTTGCTCTCTGCTTTATTTGTGTTCATTGCAGTTTCTTCTCTTGTCATTTTATTACCATAATTTTAATCCAAGACCGTGTGTGCGAAAATATTCATCGATCCTAGAACAACGCTTTAACTACTTTGCTCTTATTCGCTTAAGAAAAGCAAAGCTCAAAAAGTGATATTTGACTTTTTAACTTAATGAAAATTACTCGAAATTAAATTAAAAATGGAAAGTCATTTGCTTACTTAAAAAATTATTCCACGTGGATTCATTTCAATTTTCTGTTTTGAAACAAATTGTGAGTGAAACTAAGCTGAAAAGCAGCTTTTTCAATTCAGCACTAAACAGCACGATTCAATTAATGAGTGTAAAACAACGAACTTGCGAATGCTTTGTTTTGCACTTGCTTCAAAAAGTATTTTGAGTAAACACAGTTTCCACATTGATAGTAATTATTAATAACATTCACAAATCCTGCATCTGTCTTTTATTTCGACTGTTAGCCACCATCATTTGTTTGGTTTACTGAATGCCAGTGTTAACTCATCTTATTGTCCACAGGTTGCCCACGCATCATTACGTTTATCATCCTGCAGCACCGTCACCGTACCTACCAGGAGCTCCTGGTCTCATCCTTCCGAATCCTGCAGCTCCTTTGACGCCTACGCATTTTTTCGACTACCCACCGGCCGCATATCCTCCGCCACCGCACCCGTATACCAATGGTTTCGAATCAGCAGCTACTTACGCACCTTTTCATCCACAACATCATCCTGGTGCCACGATAGCCACAGCGACAGTTGCTGGTGCGGTTGCTGCCGCAGTTTCGACGACAAGCAGCGCGTCGGCCGCCGGCGCGCCCGCAGTTGCAACAGTAAACCAAAGCCATTTATTCAATGTTTGAAAATGAACGCAAGTTTAGCAGAACAAATGTTAAAAATAGAAGCTTTTGTTTCAATTAGTTGCGGAGAAGATAGCAAATATTAGATGTAAAAACTATTTAATGAAACTCATTACTGTTTTCTAATCAGCATAAAATCGAAAGAAGACGAAAATGAAGAAACAAAGTTTTTAATTCTCAGATTTTATGATTATTTGGTATATAAACGAAAAAACGTTTAATTTCTATGAAAACAAAAAAGACGAACAAAAATTGTTGAAACGGATAATCTTTGTTAGCATTAAGAAGACGGAGGAAAAATAATCTCATCAATTTGAAGACATCATTTAGATGTCATTTCGTTGTTTCAGACTTCAATATAAATCAAGCGAAAGCCGCAATTGTTTCGAGCGCAAAGCGAATTACGAACGAAACGATACTTAATATGAAGCGATAATGAAATAAAGGACAGACTGTGCGCTGGAAACAATTGAAAAATAAGAGAGTATGTAATTTTCAAATAGAACATATTAATAATATTTCTTCCTTACATCGTATGAATCCATTATGCATACACAACGCATGCATACACCACTCATGCATATGTACACAATATGTAATGCTAGGCGTTATACTAACATTATATTAATAGCGATATAGATTCGCGTTAGAGCAAGAAAAAAATCATAATACTCATTAATTAGCTAGAAGTGAAAGTGTAGCTCATATTTATTGTTAGACGAGAAGCATAATTTAATAAATTTGTAAAATCACTCATAAAACGATCGCAGCGAACGTTAAAAATATAAATTTAATTTAATTTCTGAAAAACAGAAACGCTTTGCTTCCTCTAATTTTAATTGTACTCGAAAGCAAAGCAGACACCCATAATTTCGTTAACCGTCAATGCAGTTCTCGTCGTTGCTTCCATTTTCATACTCATGTAAATTACATGTCTTACTCTCTTTCTCTCCCTCTCTCTTTCTCTCTCTCTCTCTCTTTCTCTCTTTATCTATCTATCTCACTCTCTCTCTCTCTCTCTCTCTCTCTTGCTCTCGTTCACTCGTCGACCAAATTATTTGTTAGTCCAGAAAAAATACCCGAAAAAAGACTTAAAAAATATGAATGCTTATTGAAGGTGCCTTTCCGAAAATAGGGAAACATTTAAAATTTCGAAATAACCTTCCACGAAAGTCGCTTGTGCCTTACGGTGCCCTCGAACGAAGAAAGAAAAGCAGTTTCGATGAGGAAACAATTAATTTACATTCTGTTAGCAATCGATTCTTCACTAGAACGCCTAATTCTGAGATTTATTTCGATTGCTGAACGATGTGCGCGTTCACCAGAGTTTAAGATCAAATTTAAAATTTGTATCGGCAAAACGTTCGCTGTCTAATCTTATTGTGTCGACACCGTTCTTTTTTTCGATTAGTGATCGCTTAGGCCGATAACTGACACTTCTAGTTAGTCGATTTCGTATCGTAGGTGGTTAAAATTTAATTACATGAAAATGCTAGTCATTGCTCTCTCATCTTTAATAAATAACTGACGACAATTATATATGGAGAAAATAAAACTCATACTTCACCGCTGTATACTTAAAAAAAATTAAGAACCCAAAGCAAACAAAAAAATGTCTAATTTATGTGCCAAAAATTATATTGTCGTATCTATTACTGTAAAGTATAAAGGTTAAGAAAAGATTTGTTGTTAAAATATCACTATTATTACATTATTGCTATTATTGTATATTACTATTATTAATTTAAGATAATATTATTAATAATCGACTAGTCTTTAAATAAAATTCAAAAATAAAATCTCGTTTCGTTATTGCTATCGCAAAAATTTTCTCATTCCAAAAACTTTTCAACTCGTATTTTCGAGAATCGATCGACACAAGAGTCGAGGCCGGATCAAAAACAAAATTTCTAGAAGCTTGTTACTGAGTACTTCTTCACTTCAAATTCGTTTTTAAATGTCTCCGAACTAAATAAAAATGTATTTACTGCGTACATCTTTTCGTGTTGCTCTTAAAAATAAACTCGAACATTGAATGTAGCTTGAGAACAATTTTACGCGGATTAATAATCATTTTATGATTTTGTATATTTCAATAAAAATCTGAGCAAACAAAAGATAAACTCGCATGAAATGCGAAACGCTCTTGGCATTGTGAAAGATATTCGCCTGTTTCTTCGCAAAACTGTAAGTAAAATGAACGAGATTAAAGTCTTTTGGGGGATTTCGCTTCTTACGTCGACGTTTTATTTAACTTTTCTGCTAAAAATCAACAATTTTAATGCAAGTAAAATTATGGATTTCATATTTTTATAATTAGATATGTTAAAATGAGAATTTATGCGAACCACTCGCGTAAGTATTTAAGCATTTTTTAGTCAAAAATATTCAAGTGTTTTTAATACGATTTTCATTACAAGCTAGATTTTGTTGAATGCTACTCAATGAAAACAATCATAAAAGTAAACAGAATAATTTTATTCCGTCTTCCACTGTTTACGGCAGAACACAACAAATGCTTCTGCGAGATTGGCCAGATAACCAATTAATTTAGCGCTCTTTCGAGTACAAAAATTTTGAATATTTGCTTAACAACATTGGATTAAAACGAGGTAAGTTTGTAGAACAGAATTTATTCATGAAAAGAAAGTTTATCGCGTTCACAAATTTCAACAACCGCAGTTCAACAAGATTTTGTTAGATTTAAAAATGGCTGTAATTGTAGCACTCTTGAAAGCATTCTGCTCATAAAAATTTCAGCTTTTTATCAATTTTGTTTAAACAAACATCTTTCAGTATATTCAAGCGAAGGTGAATAGTAAAATGTGTGTTCAAGTGAGCGAAGAATAGTTTTTCAATTTTTTTCATGCGACGATTTCATAATAAGTTAATTAAATTGCTTTTTGTGTTAGTTAGAACAAATAAATTAGAAAGAATTCTTAAATAAATTTAAAAATGTCGAAAGTAAAAATGAACACTTCAAAATTATTCTAATTTTGATTCTTTGGAAATATGGTGAGCAACAGATTTATTATTGCCTCAGAAAATGTAGTGCCGAGACGCATATTGTTCCATCGCCATTCGAACGCTAATTGAAGCTAGTTGAACGCAGTTTTTCGTGCTTTCTTATCACATTTGATAGCGATTGCAAACAGTGAAATGAAACAAAACTGAAACAGTTTCGACGCAAAGTGAAATATTCATTTTAGTTATAAAAAAATTCAAAAATTCGTTTTATTTTTCAAAACTCACTTTACAAATGGTGGAATGTGTGCCAAAAATAAGTGATTTCAGTGTGACTTGTTTTGTTTTGTAAAAATATTTCACGAGTTATCGTTTGTTTTTAAATGACAATTCTGAGCAATCATTACCCATTTCCATTCAGTCTCATCGTTTTTCCGATGTCATCAATGGTAAGTTAAGAATTTATTTGCATTTTAAACATTCATCGCTTTTGATGTTGTTTATTTATAAAACAAAATTTTATTTCAAATTAAGAAACGCGCGCTTAGCTTGCGCCTCTCCATCAATTATCGCCAGGACAAACATTTTTCCAGAAATTGTATGTTATTACCAGAACAAGTACTTAGAGCAAAACATTTTGGCAGGAACTGTATCCAAATTTATGTATATAAAATAAAATGTCGGAAGCAAAATAAACACTTCAACATTATTCCAATTTGATTCTTTGGAAATGTAGTGAGTAACCTGATAGCAACAGGTTCATTATTGTTTCAGAAAATGTATTGCCGCTATGCATATTGTTTGCTCGCCGTTCGAAAGTTGATCAACAATTTGAATCCAGTTTTTCGTGCTTTCTTATCAAATTTGAAAGCGATTGCAAGCAGTTGAATTCAACGCAAAGTGAAATGTTCATTTTGTTTATAAAAAAATTCACAAATATTTTTCAAAACTCACTTTAAAAGTGTGCAAATAAGTGTTTTAAGTGTTACTTGTTTTGTTTTGTAGGAATAGTTCGCGGGTTATCGTTTGTTAAACGACAGTTCTGAGCAATCATCAAGCCATTCAATCAATTTTTTCGATTTCACCAATGGTAAGTTAAGAAAATTATTTGCATTTTTAACACGCATCGCTTTTAATGTTGTTTAAAAAACTGATTCGCTTCGCCGATGGACTCTACTCGTTGAGTAGATTCAGAATATATATGCATCATGTGGGTGGGTACCCCGCTTATACTTTAGCTGGTATACTCAAGTTTTACCGATTTTCAGTCAAATTAAAAAAAAATGAATTGAATTTGAGCCAAATCTTCGTTACAATAATTTACGAAAAATTTTTGAAACTAAAAATTTACATTAAAAACTCTTGATCGAATAACTGTGAAATTTTCACTTTTGCCTGTTTTAGCTGAACATTAATTTATTACTCTTTTAATGCATGGAAGAATTTGCATTTTGCATTTCAAATTTAAGTTTCAAAATTGTTATTATTGTTGCAAAAATTAAAAATACAATTTTCTAAACTAATATCTTCTGCTTTCTATAAGCCTTCAAAATTGTTTAAATAATTACTGAGCAACTTTTACAGTTTAGAAGTGAGCAAAAGTTGCGAGCAAGATATTGAAAATCCTCTTCTAAACTTGATTCATGCTAAAAGAGAACAAAATTTTCATTTAATATACAGTAAGAGGCAAAACAATTCCCCACCCCAAATGCGCATATGCATGCTAGTGTGGCGAATTGTTTTGCCTCCTACTGTACATTCAAAGCTTAAGTTAGATACAATGTAGAGAGTTACATTAAAAAGCTTTTTAAAGTAAATCTAGGCAGGTGAAGTGTAGGCGAATGTCAGAGAAAAATAATGCGAATATAGTCAAAAATCAAAACGTTATTTAATAATGAAGAATGAACCTCCAGAGAATAATCTAAATAGTCGCGTGATTATTGAAAGCTCAAGAAGGTTCCGTCATGACGACAAAGTGATACTAAGCATTTAGATTCACTATGTTTCAAAAGTTTGCAGTTCACAAGCATCAGCGAAGAAAAGAGAATGAAACGAAATGCGTGAAGAAATGATGAGAGTTGTGCCATCCGTCGAACGAGGAAGTGAGAGAAAAGTTTGAATGTGCGAATTTTGCCGCAAAAAAAAAATTGATTCTCGCTCGCAAACGAAAGCAAATGTAAATATCGCGTTTTATGTGACACAGGAGTGACATTAAATAAGCTTTAATGCTCGCTTTTGCAAGTTTTTGCCGCGCTTTTCTCAGAACGCTCGACGAATAGGATGAAATGGACGCTGAAATTCATCCTTTGAGACAATATTTTTGCGCCATTATTTGAGACACGTTTCGCTCAAAAAAGTAATGAAATAAAGCGACGATGAAATTTATTTATCGTTTCTTTCATTTCGACTTTGCAATGAACTCACTTTTCGTAATGATTTCACGCATTTCTACACCGCTCTACACAATTTCTTTTCTTCGTTTTCAATTCGAGAATGAAACAGCGTTTAAAATGAGCGCAATTTATTAAGCGCATTCTGCTGAAAAACGCCGCTTTGCTTTTTTTAATTTGATTGCTATCAGAGTTGGGAAACCAGCGACCATATTTATTTACACAGCGTAAAAATAAATTTCGATTGAGCACGACAGGTTTATTTGCAAACGATTCATATTAGAGAATATAAAAAGTATTTCTAGCGATGGTTAAGCTAATTATCGACGTTATGCCAATTATCATGCGATCCGTGAAAGTCCGAAATTGTTTTCAATCGTTTTTGTTGAACACAAATTCCATGAATTTTTTTCGATTTTTTAATTTAATAAGTTATTCTACTACTTTTATATACTAAAAAATCGATTTTCTTCGCGTTGTTCTTTTGTAATTTGTAATAACCACAAAAAATTTGTTTGAATTCGTAGCTCTACTCATAATCAAGGCAAACCTCGCTAAAAGTTGCCCAACTTTTTATGGTTATTTAGCATTTTTATAATCAAATAGCACAATTAAACTTTCTTTTAGCGCTTATCTAACAAGATATTTTACAGCCGATAAGCGCTTTTGAAACAAATGCTTTCAATTGTGGATGCGTTTTTACAAAACAATTATTTGACCAAATTAATCAACTTTTAAGTTGCTTTACTTCATCTATTTTAGCCATAAAACTGATCAAAAATTTTGTTTATTGCTTTCGGAGCTATTTCAGAATGCAGTTCCACTGACACATTGGTTGTTTCAACAAACACGAAATAATAAAACTTATTTCGAGTTTATTTGCTTACTTGTGACAGAGCGCTTAGACACATTCTTTACCACCCATTGAATATGTTCAATATTAAGCGTGTAAAGCTTTATGATAACATAACTCTGATTAACGAGCTGTCGGCTTGCGAAGTGAGGTGATAGGAGAGTAGCGAAAAGGCTGGCGATTGCAATCATCGAACTCAATAAACAGTGCAGAAATAGAAGGCAGAAGAATAAGAAGAGCCTCGGTGGCGCAGTAGGCAGCGCGTCAGTCTCATAATCTGAAGGTCGCGAGTTCGAGCCTCGCCCGGGGCACTTCGTTCATTTTGCACCTTCTGCTTTCCACTATCAGCTGGTTTTAGTGTTGCTGCTTTTTTGAGATCGCGCGTTTCTAAACTGCGAAATGAAATCTTTGCAAACGGCGAGAAAGCAATTGCGACAAGATTATCCGTACGCTTTCATGCAATGCTTGCCTGAGGTATGCAACTTTTATTTACAATTCATTTGCTAACCATTTAAATAGTGGTGACAAAAAATGGCTACCTTCTAAACTGACACGATTTGTGAATCATTTTACGGACAGCTTTCGAATAGTTTGAACCAACACGTTGTTAAATTAAAACAAGCCGTATTCTTGTCATAAACTGACGAATGGAAAGTAGCCATTTTCATTATCCCTCTTGGTCTCAGCTCTTGCGAGAACGTTTTGCTATCTTATTAATATTTATATCTTCTCCGTTTATACTATTAATACGCTATCTTTAGTGTAATTAAACCAAACATTTAGTATTTAGTTTTTGGAGAAACTTTAACTTTATTGATAAAATATAAGACTTAATGTGCTTAACAAAGTGTGAAATTATAATTTTGACATTTCAACTCTGTGTTGTTTATATTTCTACGTTATAGAAAGAAATCTTTAGCGTTGCATCTTTTATGATTGAAAAAGAATTTATTCCGAAAGGGCCTATCTATCGCACAAAAATTCCCCACCATAGCATGTATATGCGCATTTGGGGTGGGGGATTTTTGTGCGGTTTAATGTAGATAGGCCCTTTCGGAATAAATTGATTCAATTGATAAAAGTATTTTTATTGAAAATTTTTGAGCTGCAATAATGTGCACATAGTTTTAAGTATTGATACATGTCCATAAAATAAACGTAAATCACGAGTCTTAATTATGAAAATATGTGTTAAAATGCTCGATGTCAACGATAACTTATATATGTCTTATTGTGTAAATTTAAATAGGCATCCGTTTATGGTAAATGCGTCGCCAGTAATGATTTCGGTGCTTTGAAGAAAGATGACTGCACCAAAGAGTTTAATAACTTGAAGGAATGTATTAAACGGACGTTGCAGAAACAAAAGCTATGATAACGATTAACTTAGAACCAAGCATGAAAATAAAAGTTGATTCAACATAAACGAGCTTTTTTGTTGCGCTCAATGTCACAAATCTCCAACAGTTTTCTTTTTATCAAAGATTTCCTATGCGGTAGATATTTCTCAACTGCTTTATGAAAGTTTTGCTCGAGTTGAGCTCCGATTCGATAAATTTCAGATCCCTTTTGATTATAGAGGCCACATAACTGAAAAAGTCTATTGACATCTTGGATAAAATCATCCTCCAATTTGTAACTTTCACTTTCTAATTTGCGTCGTATACGAGTGAGATCGGTTGATCTCGAATTATTTACACTCGATGCTCCTTCGAACGGCCTCGAAAACAAATCGCTGTTCTGGTGACAAAATAATTCGAGTAAAATTCTTTGGCAAGGTTTGATGAAAGATGCGCGATCGCCAACTTTCACTGGACTCTTATTTTGCGATCTTGGAGGAATAATTTTCATCATTTCAGTACACATGAGGCAAGTCCATGCAGTCCTACAATTGATTTTCATTAACTATTAAATTAAAGATAATTGTAAAATTAACACTTACTTTGGGATCTCGGTTAAAGCAGGGATGTGACATTGCAAGTGGAAAGTTCGCGGACATTTGTCGCAACACAACAATTCACCTCCATCTTTACAAACAGAGCAGAATTCATCGGTTACTTCTGCTTCCATCTCTTCATCGTCTTCTTGCTGCATTGGTTCGGTACATATTTCAGTATCTGAACTTAAGCCATTTTGATTTTGAGGAGAGTCTTCGTTTGGAGTATAAATTACTTGCACTACGTTTTCGTTCGCTATGTCAGATGTTGTATACTCAATGCTTGAACGCCGATCTTCTTTACTCGACTGCCTCAATGTCACTGTGGAGGCAAAGTTTTTCGGTGCAATTGATTTCGTTTTCCTAGAGTTTTCCTCTGCTACTTTTTCATTGCCATTTAAGGTAGCTGGTGAACTAGCAGGAGCAGAAATCGATTTTTTCAGTATTTGTGAAGCCGATCGATTAATAGTCACCACCGAGTCGGTACACGATGGAGTAGGAGTTGTTGTAGCACTAATTGTTATTTTATCATTTTCCGTTGCTTTGTGTACATTTTTCGGTGATGCCAAACTATTATTTCTGAAAAAATAAAGTATTTATGCGTAACTTATTTGCCAAGGTATTTTGAAAACTTACTTTTTGTGTTCTGAGTCTTTTTCTTGGTTCGTTGAAGAGTTTGGTAACGGAGGATTCAATATAACTAAATTAGGAGACTTTAACGGCTCTTGTACAGGATTAGATATTGCTGGATTTGGTTTCAGAGTGAGAGTTGCAACTCGACGATTCTGGAATAAGTCAGAGGTTGACTAGTTGAAAACAAAATATGATGAAACAAATATGATTCAATCAAATCAAATATGAACCTACCGTTGATTGATTATTTGAACTTGAAATACGGAGAGGAGGGTATAATTGAACTGGAGTTGGTGGGAGGGATGTGGGAGTCTTTGGCAGCCCCAGTTGAGTTAACTGTTGCAAGGCTTGAGCTGGCACTTGAGGAGAACCATGTAATTGATGAAAAGGTTGTTGCTGCGGCTGTTGTAAAATTGATTTAAATTGAATTTGTTGAGGCTGCTGCTGAAGTCGCT
Source organism: Dinothrombium tinctorium (assembly GCA_003675995.1). NCBI lineage: Eukaryota > Metazoa > Arthropoda > Arachnida > Trombidiformes > Trombidiidae > Dinothrombium > Dinothrombium tinctorium. Next base: position 3,711 of record NCKU01003118.1, on the reverse strand, counting down.
GTTGTTGTTGCTGCATTTGCGGCAATGGCTGAATGGGTCGCAAATTCGACTGCAACGGTTGAGATACGTAAATTTGCTGAATGCCTTGTTGCTGATTGGCCTGTTGATTTATTTTTTTAGCCGCTACTTGTTGCTGTTGCTGTTGTGTGGAAGGTGCTGGTGGTTGTTGTCGCTGTTGCTGTGGTTTTTGCTGCTGCGGCTGCTGGTGAGAAAGCAAAAGGCGAAAACTTTGTTCCACTGCTGCTGTTTGCGATGTTTTCTGAACAGATGTTATTGGTTGCTGAACGTTGACACAATTAACTGAACTACTATATGGAGGAAGCTGTGGTCGCGAAGAAATAGGATAAGTGTTAGGTATAGAAAATCGCTGAATCGAGTTTCCTTGAAGAAGATGCCTTGTTTGAGGAGATGACACGACTGGAGCACCTGAAGATGGAATATGATTAATATAATTTTGTTGTGAAACCACTGATGTATTTGGTTGCGACCCAAGCAACAAAGGCAAAGCGGGTGCTGACGGCACATTCATATTCTGGTTCAGATTCAGAGGTGATAGAGTACTGTGTGAGTAGCTGTTTGGATAATTTTGAGGCATGAAACATAAACACGGAGAATTCGAACAAACTGCACTCGAAACATTAAAACACTGACTACAGGATGCATTAGGACTTGGTGCAGAAAGCTGGCGTTTGGGAGAAGGATTATTTTCGATGATTTCTATTTCGGATGAAAAGCGTTTACGATTTATTCTCTCACTATTAACACTTGTGTGACTTCCATTCGCGATTGTGTTCTGAAACAGAGTGGAAGTGCTATTACTTTGAATTTGTCCGACAGTCTTTTTGCTCGTCGTTATCTGTGCCGAGTTCTTAATCATAATTTCGATAGAGAAGGACTGAAATTCAGATTCAAGCCGAATCTCGAAATCTTCATTTGCATTTGGTCCAGAGCATTGTTTCTTTAGCAAGTTATCAACCTAAACATAAATAATGAAATCAATCAATTCTTGGATGGAAATTTACCTGAGACTTAATCATTGACTTGTTAGATAACAATGCTATTGGATAATCATGCTCCATGATCCAAGTTAAAAAATTTTCAATATCTTGAAGCGCAACTTTAGTATTTTCGAGATTCTCCTTATTTTTTGAATAATATTGAATTTGCTCATCGCATTTTTTACCCAATTCTTCAGATAATTGAATGGACAACTCGTCGATGGCGCTTTTTAATTTATCGGCATATTTGACAATGTCCTCATGAACTACTTTTCTTCGTTCTTGTACCTTGTTTTCCTTTTCACTCAACAAATTTAAAGTGCTTTGCACTAAACTTCGTTTTTCAGCCATTTGCTTCTTCGAATCTTCAATCTCTTTCAAAAATAAGCTCTTCATTGCTTCGATAGTTTCCCAATGATGATTTTTGTGGCTTTCCGATATTTGACATTCTTTACAAGTAATTTTATTGCAATCTTTGCAATAGTGTGTGTAGAGTTCCTAAACAAGAGCATTTAAAACACTTGCCAGTATCCATAGACTATTACCTTTTCATGTTGCTCACAGCTCCTGATCTTTTGAATTATGATATCAAGTTCTGATCTTTGCTTTGACTTTTGCCTTTCGATTGGCTTATGTGTCTTCAGTAGTTTCATGACCGAATGATTGTCGAAACACTTCTTACAGAGACCACCGTTTTCACATTGATTACAAAAAGCAACGATATTCTCGTTCGGAAAAGGTGTCTCACAGCAGGAACAGCTTTCGAATGAATCCCATCGTGGAGCATTTTTATCCTTAACATCAGTCTCAGAACTCACTTCATTCTCGTTAAAGTTTTTATTTTGAAAAAAATAGTATAAAAGAAATAAGTTTTCTTTGCATTGCGAAGAAGTAAACCGATGATTACATTTGTGACAATATGCTGAATTATCATTTGTCGCTGCAATTCAAAAAGTTTGAATTAATTTAAGCATTGAAACATTGTGAGAAGCGGGCAATCATTAAACAACAAGCGTTTAATCGCAATGTTGTGTAATACATTGCATCATATATTAAACACATGCTTTTTGAGCGAAAACTTCGGTACTCATTCATCTATTAGCATTGAGATAAACACCTCGCGAATGATTAACTTGTTTTTAATTAGATTCATTGACAAGTATCATTTCTCAGATACTTTTGCAATTTAAAATCTCTTTTAAAAAGTGTTTTAGCTTTTGATAAAATCGAGTTCACATTGCATAGACTCGAATCGCTGAAAAAGAAAAATGATTTTGATACAAATGAGAAATTTAATGAAAAAAGCAAATTACATTTAAAACTTTGAAAGTGCAGCGTGGAATTGAAAAGAAAAATATACAAAACTCAAACTTCAAATGGAAAATTTGAGTTTGAGAGGGAAAGTGAACAGAAGTGAAAGCTAAGCGAATATTGAAGAGCGAAAGATTCTCTTTCTCGCAATTTTTCACAACGATAAAAGCGAGTTATAGAAGAGTTTTGAACGATCGAATGCGAATGCAAGACAAGAGCGAATGGAAGGAGCGGTAGCCGTCAAATAAAAATTGAGAGCAAAGAAGAGGAGACTTACAAGTTTTGCTGGCATCGGTCGCCACCGATTGCTGTTGCGTCGAAAGATCACCTTTGGCCGATTGCCGCTCGTCTTCCTCCGCCTTCACGTCTTCGATGCAAATGCCGCAACAAGTGTGGAGACATGGCAAGAGATACGGCTTCGGGTCCGGCGTCAATTCGTGGTCGCAAATGGCGCACTTTCGCCAGCAATGGGCCGATGGGACGCTCGTCGCACGACAGGTCGTGTGGCCGCCGCTCATCGCGCGGTTCGCGAGATGCGCAAAGCGTCGAAAGGGCGAAAACGAATGAAACAATGAAACAATGTTTTGAAAAGATCGTCTCGCGTTCTATTGTTGAGAGTGGCGTTCGTTCGCGACGAGACCACAATTCAGCGCTCGCTGTGTGCGAATCGTTCTCGACGCGTGCGCAGCGCGCGCGGTGTCGACGCTCGTTTGGCGCGAAGCTCCCGGTTTCGCGAAAGTGAGAACGGCCCGTTGCCGCGGCAACGGAACTGAGCGCTCGTCGCGTTCGTCGCTGTTCGTTGAACTCGATGCAAGCGCAGCGCGAGATGCTAATCGCCGCGATCGAAAGCGGCACAACGCTCTCGCTGCGACTGGCGCACAAACCGGTATTCGCGTTCGGTCGCGACGCCGAACTGAAACGCGGCCGAAAGCCGAACGCAGCCCACTTTCCAAACTAGATTCGATCGCACTCGATTCGCTTTGCAATTAGCCCGCTTCTCAATGCTTGCACACGGCTCCTCCAATCTTGGCTTCTGTTCGAACGATTCTTCAATTTGCTTTGCAATCCAAGCTTTTCGAACGCGTTTCGATTTGCAAAGCGTGCTTTTCAATGCAAACTTCTTTAAATTGGCACTTTATGTAACATGGGGTCGAAAGCTAGTTATTCAATTCGATTCGGTTGCTGTTGGAAACTGAACGATTATTTGTCCAATTAAGACGATTTCAAGGATTATCTTTGCTGAAAATCACAAAACTGTCAATGCAATTAAACCATCGATTTGCTTAACATTTTCAAATAATCTTTAGTTTCCATCGTTTTCTCATAGAAACCATTATTGATTCAATCTCAACTTTTGCGCGAAACGTTCAGTTTCTCACAACTGTCAGTGATCTGAAGCGAA
>NCKU01003117.1:0-16171 GCA_003675995.1 Dinothrombium tinctorium | reverse complement strand
ACAATAGTCTAACATCAAAACTTTTTTCATTTTCGTTTTTTAAGATTGAAAACTGTTAATTTTATTCTGAAGCAATTAATATCAATTTATCTCGTAAAGCTTGATGAGAAAACAAAATCGCAAAAATTAAGCGATGATAGGAGTATAGTCCTTGTATGACAATAATGGCAAATAACCTTTTTGTGTTGAATTATCGTAATCTTTATAATATTTTATTTACAAACTCAAACTTTGTGACCTTCCCTCCTCAATCTGATGCTTTTGGGAAGTTACTAGAAGAGAAAGTAAAAGCAAAGCTAAATCGTAATCAAAATTGGATTCTAACAAGAATGAAGCTTAAAATTTTCTTTAATAGAATCTGATTGAAGATGTGATATGAATATGATATATGAAAAATAATAAATGGAAATGGCAAAAAATATTTCATTTTTAATACTTCAAAACTTTTTAGTTTTAAAATCATAAATTCTCTGTAGAAAATAACAAAATTTAAAATATATTGGAATATTTGATTTTGAAACAAATTTGAAGAAAAGCAACAAATATTCACTAGGTTGTCATCACAATTATATTTATTTTTCATTTGAAATGAAATGAAAATTTAAACTCATAGACTTGAAAATTAAAAGCAGAAACTTTTCTGCAAGACAATTTTTTACTTTACATTTCAAAAACCCACGACAACCTGCAATACATTTTGATAGTTTTCATAGATAATTTTTTCTCTCTAATTCAAGAGCAAAACAAAAAATTTTCTTGAGATGGTAAATTTAAAATTTAATTGATGATTGAAGCACACGCCACTCAACATTTTAAGGTCATAAATTCATTGTTAAAGTTTTCAACACGATGTCGCGAAACGAAACAATTTCGCGGCTCTTTGCTGTTTTCATTTATCAGACAGATCAAATTTTCATTTTATCAATATTCAAAAATTATTTGTGAATATTTTTATGAAGTTTCCTCAAAACTGTTTCGCACAAAAGTGAGATTGAAAACTGTGTTTTGAAGCAAAAGCGAATTATTGATTTTTGCTAAATTTCGTAAAATGAAATGTACAATTTCGGAAAGAATGTTTGTCCTCTCATCGGTAATTAATGGATGGATTAATATTATATTTTAAAATATAATTTAATCTATAAAGGAAACATGAAAAGCGATAAAGGGCAGCTATACAATTGATTTCTGATCTTGCCCTTGCTGATATCGAAAAACAGCGAGTTTAACGGAACAGGCTTAAAATTAACATCGAACTGCCATTAAGCAAAATGAAGAAACGATGAGTCGTAAATTATTTTTTAAATAACAACAAACTACACTAGACTAATCATTCGTTTCTCCACGATTAATTTCACACTTGTAAAGTTAGTTTTGAGAAGAAAAAGGAAGTAAAAAGAGGGAATTGAGAATATTTTAGCAACAAAATCAGCGTCTCTTCTTGCATCTAAATTCAAATGTTTGTAGTCACTTTAAAATGCGATGAGAAAAAGTCAAAAACAATGTCATTCACACGGAAAACAAGCAACTGGTGTGCATAGCGGCAGTCCATTTCCTGACACAATACAGAATCTGTCTAATTGAAAATTCTGTTGTAACGATGTCTCAGTACTGAACGAAGAATATTCTTGAAGAATCCAATTTTCACTTCTTTTGCTTTTGATCATTTTTGTAGTTTTTTTTATTATCATTTAAAGTCTCAGAAAATCATTTCAACTAACTTGTTCTGTTCTAAAGAGCGCAAAAGCGCCTCACTCCATCTAATAAAACCCAACGATGACTTTCGACTTTCACTCGAATAAGCTAAAACTTATTTATTTAAACACAATTGATGATGGTGATAAATTTTACTTTTGTCTCGATCAAAATTGATGCATTACTAAGTGATAAGGATTTAAATGATCGATCTGGAACAAACTTTTTCGAAACTATTCTTTCCTCACTCGTTTACTTTAGAAAGGTGAGTGTACACAAGTATTGATTAAAATTGTCGCACAGACAAAAGTGCGCGATAACGAAAACATTTTGCAATATTCGTAACTTGAAAATTCTATAAAAATTTATTTTTAGCCGTTTCGCTTTTACGACACGTGAATAAAAAAATATAACCGTGAACATTATCTTAAGTGAATTATCAGAAAAGCAAAGTGCGAATAAACGAATGTTTTTCTTTACACCTTTTATTGAAGCGAAGCGTGAATTTAAAGCGAAATTTTTTCGTGGGTCCTGGTAGAGCGCGTTGATGAATTGACGCAAAGTCGAAACGTTCCCTCCGCTGACAAACACATGGTCACTTGTGAGTGGGGACTCCGATTCTAATCGAACGCTTTCAATTCGATCTCATTTTCGCGTACTTTTCGCGTTTTAATATTCTATTCGATCTCAAAAAACAGTCGCAAAATGCCAACGATTGAAGAGGGAGTCAAACTCGATTTCAAAGACGTGTTATTGAGACCCAAACGCAGCACCTTAAAAAGTCGAGCAGAGGTCAGTTTCTGCAGCAGCGTTTGCCAAATTTGACCATATTGATCACATTTCAAATTCAGGTCGATCTCAAACGTACCTTCCATTTTCGCAATTCGAATCAAGAGTATACCGGAATTCCGATAATCGCAGCGAATATGGACACAGTGGGCACATTCGAAATGGCTATTGCTTTACACAAGGTTCACTGCTTCCTTTTAGCCGCAAACGCTCATTTTGCGCTTTTTTCTTTAGCATAGTTTATTCACTGCTATTCATAAACATTATTCAGTGGAAGAATGGCAAGAGTTCGCAGCCAAACACACCGATGTTCTTAATGTAAGCATCACTTGTAAGCGATCACTTGACGTCAAAAGCTTATCTTTTCTAAACTTTCATTTATCTCTATGTTCATCTTTATTTTTATTTCCGTACATAATACTGATGTATAATTTAGTTTTTTAGCTTATTTTAAAGTTACGTTTGTTTTCAGCTTTTAAAACTAAATTTATTTGATTTTTAGTAACTTATTCTCATAATATTTTTTATTTCATTCATAGAATGTGGCAATCAGTTCAGGAACATCAGAGGCTGATTTTCAAAAAATGGAAAAACTAGTTAGTTTGATACCGCAGATCAAATATTTATGTCTCGATGTGGCAAACGGATATTCCGAGTTTTTTGTTGAATTAGTAAAAAGAGTTCGTAAAACATTTCCGAAGCACACAATTATGGCCGGAAACGTTGTGACAGGAGAAATGGTGGAAGAATTGATTTTAGCAGGAGCTGATATCATCAAAGTAGGTTAGTTTTTATATCACCTCAAAAAATTATAAACTTTCTTAAACACAAGTTTCTTCACCACAATAAGATAGATTAGACCTAAAATTGGATTCAGATTTATGCAATCTCTGCGCCAATAACACGATTTTCTTAATACGTCAAGTGACATTCAAGTGAAGGTTTTGAATATACGGCAGGCTGCAAAAAAGATTTTTTGCCTTCTGCTCTACATTTACAATGTATGACGCATTTTATTATATGTATATTGAAAACTTGATATCCGAAATTTGATATTTTAACTCGTTACATCACAAATATTAGTTGAAAAATTGATTCTTATGTCGTTCACCAAAATATTTTTGAATTTATCAAAATTTTCGGCCTATTCAAATTGTTAAATGTAAAATTATTTAAAATTTTAGACATTATTTTAAGTCTCCTTCAATCCATACAAAATTCATTATATTCAAAAAGATAGAGAAACTAAAATTTGATATAAATTACTTTAAAAGCAAAATTTGAAGTCAAATTCTAATCTAACTTTGGCTATATTTGAATAAAATTCACCAAAAAGGACGCTTTTTATGATAGATAGACATCTCTTTTATGCAAGCTATTTTACAAAATAATTTTTTATTTCAAAGTTTTCCTAATTTTCTTTTTTTCTGACAAAATATCAAATTCATGCCTTAATAAATTGGCTCTAGTGTTATTTAATTAAGCTAGTCTTAGTGTAAATATAAACCAATATCCAATATCCATATACAGTAAGAGGCAAAACAATTCCTCACTCTAGCATGCATATGCGCATTTGGGGTGGAGAATTGTTTTGCCTCTTACTGTATCTCAAAATACATATGCATTACAAATACGGTTGCAAAAATTTTGTACATTTCCAACCCTATTCTCTATAGAGTTCCAGACAAAGATATACTTCAGTAGAAATTCACATAATGTTATCATTTTGGAAAAAAAGGTTTTCCACGAAGATGATTTAGCTTTAGGCTAGATCTTTGCTATTTTCTCTAATTTAATGTAAAGTATTGAATTTTTTTCCTCCAACACAATACATGATGTCACGATGAATACAATGTTGTACTTTAGATCGATCCCTTAAAGTAGATAGTTCTCGGAACATTGCATCTCTTTTTCAAAAAGTATTATGTCTAACAATAAAAACCAACTGAAAAATTAAACACATTAAATTTATATTTCAACCGCCCAGGAATAGGTCCAGGATCTGTCTGCACGACGAGGAAGAAAACAGGAGTCGGATATCCGCAACTGAGTGCTATAATTGAATGCTCTTATGCAGCTCATGGTTTAGGAGGTCACATAATCTCTGATGGAGGCTGCACTTGTCCAGGTTATTGTTTCATCGCATTTCATATATAGTGATGCAATTTATTCTACAGGTGACGTATGCAAAGCGTTTGGTGGAGGTGCTGATTTTGTAATGTTGGGAGGCATATTGGCTGGCCACGAGCAATGTGCAGGCGAAAAGATAAAAAAGTCGGACGGTAAAGAGTACAAAATATTTTATGGAATGAGCTCGGCCACAGCAATGCAGAAGCATCATGGAGGCGTTGCCGAATATCGTGCATCTGAAGGCAAAACGGTCGAAGTTCCATATCGCGGTGATGTAGAGAACACAGTTTTGGATATTCTCGGTGGCTTGAGATCGGCCTGTACTTACGTTGGTGCTTCTAAACTGAAAGAGCTCGCTTTACGCACAAACTTCATTCGAGTGACGCAACAGACAAATGAGATTTTCAAAATGTTGGAAACTGATTGATGCATTCGAAATTTATTTTGACTTAAGTGATATTTGAAAACGAGTCATAGTTTTTGAAACTAGTCATTATATAAAATGGAAGATATTACTTAAAAATTGTGTTAAAAACTATCGTTATTGATTTTAGTTCTAAAATAAACTTGTGGCTGCTGACCGATGCTCTGATAGAATGCTATTTACAGCGACAAGCCGTCAATGGTATTTTGCAAGTTTTGAATCAATGAATCCAACTGATCATTGAAACCATCCAAAAAGTTTGAAACTTGTTTCAAACAGCTCTCGATTTCAACAGATTCATCGTTAGTTTTTCGCTGTTCGCTCTCATCGAACGTGACAGCGTCTAAAAGTTCATTCAAACACTTGTAATTGTCTTCAGCCGAGTTTCGGAACACTTCGTCCCAAAAGCCGTTTTGAGCGCACAGTTCTTTTAAATAATCGCTGACGAAACGTGGAAAACGGTATTTTTTTGCCTTTTCGTTCGATTCAAATTTTTCGCGACTGTCTTCCGCCATTTTGCGGCTGTGTTGACGTAAAGGGGACGACTTGTGATGTCGCCTGCAACGGTGTTCTCGAAAAGTCCGCATTCGAAACATCCCGCATTCGTGGAGCGATCGAAGTGCGAAGACGGGCCCCGGCTGCGAAGAGCGACGCAGACTCGTTGCAGCAACGGATAAAGTGGGCGGAGTCAGTGAGCGAGCAAAAAGTGCTCCATTAAACACTGTGAATATTGATTTATTCGAACTGCGTTTGGATTCTATTCGATTCTGTTTTCGAAAAGAAGCGACCGAAGAGAACGAGCCTCGCACAGAAAATGTCAGTTACGAGTAATGTCGAGAAGGCGGCGAAAGCCGAGCAGATTCTGATTCTCGAACCGAAGCATGAGTTGCATTTCAAAGGTGAGTCGCGACGTCGACACTAAACACCGTTCATTAATCGCTTAATTCGATTAATTCATTTCCTTATCGATTGCTTTTCGCAAACAAAACGACAATTGACGATTGCTCTTTTCTCTTTTATCTTCAAATGCGTTCAATTCACGACAGGACCTTATAATGAAGTAGTCACAAGTTATCTCAAATTAACAAATCCTTCCACAAAAAGGGTTTGTTTTAAAGTTAAGACTACTGCACCCAAAAGATATTGCGTTCGTCCAAACAATGGTATTATTGAACCTAAGGGCAATACAACAATTGCTGTAATGTTACAGCCATTTGATATTGAAAATCAGTCCGATAAGAATAAACACAAGTTTATGGTTCAAACTGTATTCGCTCCCGAAGGTGACGTAAACCAAGAAACATTGGTAAGTTTCTTTATTCGCCTTTCGCTTTTTAATATTTCTCTTTTTAAGTGGAAAGAAGTTCCGTCTGAAAATATTATGGATTCAAAGTTGAAATGCGTATTCGATCTGCCTGTCGCACAGGGCCAAGCTACTGTGCCAGAGACAGGAACACCTTTAAATCAATCTTCTACATTGTCTTCGACTGCAGCCTCTGTTCCCACTGTTTCTCATTCACCGGTATTTTTAATTTCATTCCCTATCACACCATACATCTAATATTGTTTTCATTAATACTCGACAAACATTAAAGGCTTGATAATTAGAGCAAAACAATTTTGCCGAAAAACTAATAGAATACTTAAAGATGAACCGATATGGTCTTTAAATTAAATTTTTCTAAATTTCAAATTTCGAAAATATCTGTGGTTGAGTTTTGATTCATCAAGATTTTTTTTAATTGTAAAACTTACATTAATATTTAATGAATTTTTTAAGTACAACGAAATTGTTAGCGATAAAAACATTTCCAGTTAATTTGGTGCTCTGTCCTCATTAGTTACGGAGTGTACACGAATTTTAAATTACTTTTTACTTTGCACTCTAATTTGTTGTTTTTCGTCAGATACTTGGCACGGAATCAGACAATGATGATACTGGAGTTTCCAAACGATTGAATGGCGATGAAAAGAAATATTTAGAAGAGAATAAGAAATTGAAAGAAGAGCTGATACATCTGCGTCAAGAAATAGCGTCTTTAAAGGAAGATGGATTGAAACAAAGAATGAAGTCAGCAGCGGGTGCTGGATCAGCTACCACTCCTGCTGATCTTATTGCTCAACAACAAGTAGCCGGCAAAGGTTTTGAAAAGAGTGGAAATGACTTGTCGCAGATAATTTTGAATCCACAAATGTTAGTGGTTGGAATTGTTCTTTTCGTTATTGGTGTATTAATCGGAAAAATTGTCTTTTAATTTTACGATGATATTGGGGGAGTTATTGCTTCGACTGTTTCATATTAAATTAAAGCAAAGTTAGTGTTTGGATGCGCAACTTTTAATACCCTTTGGGAAATCAATAAGTAAATCAAAAAATTGTACGGTTCTGTTTTATTAATTTGTTTAGTTCAGATTCAGTATTCTTGTAGAATTTCTTCAAATATTATATAATCTTTTTAACAGTTTATTTAACCGTTTTCTCAACTTTATTTATTACAAAAACTGTTCATTTGCCAGTCATTCAAAATTCAGTGAGACACTGTTACTGTAATCAATATAGCGTAGTTTCGAGACTCAACCGCAAAATAAAACCTGATGCTTGTATACTACATCAAGCACACGTCTGCCATATTCCTCCCGAATCTTCTTAACTTGCTTTTTAAAAAAGTTTTTGTAAAATAAAAATTTCAAGGCAAATACTAAAATTCTGCCTTCCAATTAAAATCGGTTGTGATTATATGCAGTTTGAAGAGATTTTTTATTTCAATTTTTAGTCAAAGAAATTCTAACAAAGTCTATAAATTCCAATTCAATTCATTTCTCTCATTTCATTTCATTACTCTGTTCAATTTTCATTTGTTTTTTCTTTCGAATATGTCACATAGTGAGTGTTATCAGATTCGAAAAGGTATCAAGTAGCCGACTTCTTGTATTCAAAAGAAATGTCAAGAACTTCAATAATATAAAAGTTGTGCAATGTTTTTATTACAACATTGCAAGCAGTCAGTATTAATTTAATTTACAATTTAAACATTCAAAAAGAGAACTTTTAACCATAAAATTGCCATGAGCTTTTGTTAAAAAAAAATTTTTAAAGAATTTCCTTCATGTAAAGTAAATGTGATAGAGTAAATCTTTGGAAACGAAAATGAGCTGTGCCACAACTTATCATGCTGGAAAAGACCTTTTCCTTGTCTACTGACAATGTTCCAAGTTCCAATCGTTCTTGAAATATGCAAAACCACTGGACGAGAGAGAACAAAACGTTAACCTAAAGAGCTCCGTTTTGAACTGTCGCACTAAAAGAGTCAAATATGAGCCTGAAGACTTAAAGGACGAGTTAATATTCTTATCGTTTACTGGTATTTGAGATCCTTCTACGAAAACATTTCTGTGAGCGATAGACTCGTGCATTCCAACAAGATTCAGCCATGATTTCTGCAGGCGACTAAATGCTCCCTTTCGAACGAATATAAAAACGAATTAAAAAGTCAACCGTTTCAACATAAGATTCCGTGCAGATAAGCATCGTACTTTACACTACTCTGGTCGAGGTTATAATTGGAAATTTTAAGATTGCGCATTTAAAGAAGTAATTAAGATGCGTTAAGGAAAAGTAGTATCAAACGTTCATTATGCGAAATATAAAGTGAAGAGTTTATTTCGTCAACGTTTACTGTTGCTAAAAAAGTGCGCAAGTCATAAATTAAATTAAATTTTGTCACAAGCAAAATTAGTTTTTCCTATTCAACGGAGAAGAATGAGCTCAGTACACAATTGTTCATTTTAATATCGTCGCGCTTAATTTGCATTCGTTTTTCTCGCATTATTCAATCGCTTTGTTTCATTGTATTCTTCGATTACATTACAAATGAGAAAGAAGCGGCACAAAGAAGCGCTTCTTAAGCGAAAACGCTTCTTATCCTAAGTGTTCAGAATAGAATGTTCGCCAAATGCATTTCGAATAAACCTTTTAAATGCGCGATTGTTTCGAGTTTGCGAACCATCATCCGTTCGCAAGCTGCGTTCGCAATATCGCATTCGTCATATTCAAGAGTGTTCACAATGCGTTCATGATTTGAAGCTGAATTCGCTCGATTCGAATCGCTTTCAAAATTAATGAAGAGCCGAAGTGTGCCACTTTTTTCTCGCTTCAATCAATTTGTTGTTCGCTTTTTGTGTGTAAACAAGCAAACTATGAATAGCTTTTTTAGATTTGCGTTTCACATGATTAAAAACGAATGCACACAGTTTGCAAATGAATATTGAATTGAGTTTGAAACGAGAAAAGAGACTAACAAACAACTTTGTAAAGTTATTTGCTGTTATTTATAAACGCTTCTATCGAATTTATTGAATGCACAGTTTTTAATAAGCAAACATCGACTTTGAAAAAAACTGAAGTGAGCTCGAAATGAGAAACGAGATTGTGACAAACAACATTTTACAACATCCTTAACCACAAATATCACGCCAAACACGACGCTTTTAGGGTCGACCAAGACCATCGTTTCTATCACTTCACTTGTCGCGTTTCGCAATCGCTCAATTGCCCGATATACCATCTTATGAAAGAAGCCGCTGGTAACGAGCGAAGTGATTGCTGCGAATTAATTACAACTAATTACTGCAACGATTCGTGTTGCTCGCATAAGTTTGATTTTGAAATTTGCCATGTTCTCGAAAGGTTGTTCTCGCCACATTAAATTTGACAAATTTTTTTGAAGTCGCTTTTCATTTGAAACACGAACACTTTGCTTACGACAACTCAAACTGACTATTAAATTTAGTTAGAATATTCTGTTTACATTCGTATCTTAAGTGTTTTCAGTCGCTTTTTAGAAGCGAAAGGATGCGAAAATAATTAAAGCATTAAATGTGATAGGAGTTAATCGCAAACCGTCAAATAATTCAAAGTTTAATGAGTTTGAAGCAATCAAACACGCTTCGGAAACTATAAACAAAACTTTTGTTTATCTCGCGTTCAGCTGAACTGAGATTATTGCGCGACACAGTGAAGGTAAATCACGGGACGACTTATAGATGCGATGCCTCTTTCGCCGAACAACGCAGCGATGAATATTAATTCGCAATCTGTAATTTGCGTTCGAGCGGCACAAGAAGTGTTGTCAAACTTTCCTTAGTCATCGCCTGCGTCGCCGGGCGTTCTCGCCGAGACCCGTGTCACTGTGTGCTGTTGCACGCATGGTGCACCCGTCAAACGAAGTTTACTTTTAGCGATCAATTCTTCGGATCTGCTTTCGCTTTCGTTTTGTGTAAACTTCAAGCAACTAATTACATACTAATGATTTGCTCGAAGTCGTGCTCGTTTCGAGATAAATGCGTTTCGAGTTTCGTACACACACACTTGACTTTCAAATAACCGCGACGAAGGCGACAGTTCGATCGCCGATCGGTGTCACCGCGGCCAATGGCCGCCACATGTTCGAGCTCCACATGCTGACCATCTGGGACGGTGCCGCGCGGCCGCTGCTTCGGCTGCGCGCCCGCAGAGGGAAGCTGCTAACAAACGGTGGCTGCTGAAATTCGGTCCGGCGTCGGATCGCGAAAACTGGATTCGCGTTCGCCCCGAAAGCAGCGAGTTTAATTGAATCACGAACTTTTAATCGAAGCAAATTGTTGCCTGAAACAAGACGGGAAGTAAACAGTGTTCGAATATTCAATTCGCAAATTATGCGCACCTTGCCGTCTACCGCCAACACGGCATCGCTCGCGATGCTTTCTGTTTTTGTTTCCACTTTAAGCTGACTGCAAAGCTTCTGTGAACAGAAGGCATTAAACTCGAGTGCAGCAATAACAAAAGTGCGAAGACAAGCGCAAAAAGCGCGGCGAAATCGAAGGCGAATGCATCCGCAGCGGGCCCGAAAGCCATATGGATTCTCGCGGCCGTAAATTGCCATTTCACAATCTGCTATTTTCGTGTTGACGAAATAGCGACCGAATTGCGATATATTTAGGGTTTTAAACCGAGAAACCAGATTCGCCACAAAACGCGTTGAAGAATGTTGCCCTGCTTGACAAATGGCGTTATGCAACGCGAAAATATTTCGGGTACCGAAAGGGTATTAAACTTGAGCGCGACTCACATTCAATCACTTTGTTATCACGTCTAATTAGATTGCAAGTTTTCGCTTTTATGGCGAGCGATGCAAACGTGTAATTATATTTGAGCGAAATTACTCCATTAAAGCGAAAATACACGACAGATAAACAGCTTTAATTACATTTTAGTCAACAATTTGTTAATGAATTATGTATTCAAATGCTGCCAACTAACAAGACGCTGTCCAACATTAATTAAACGCGAGTAATTCAATTAAATGTAGCGCAATGAATAGCAGTAATTTTACTGTTCGCAACTTTTTCGCCACTCGAATTGTACGCGAAAGAAGCGCTTTTCTTCCAAATTTCTGCGAAAATGTTAACATTTGAGCAGAGAAATTCGCACGAAACAAATTTTTCTCTACTCGAGCTTGCTTCTCACAGCGACTATCAACCGTAGAGCACACAAAAAATCGCATTGTTTCCGAATTCGTACGCTCATGTCGCCTTCGCCTTTTGTATATTCAAATCGAAGCTGCTGCAGCAAATTGAACTCTTAATCCTTTTTGAATTCGCTAATGATTAGTGGTTATGTCTCGAGCGATTATTTCCTCGAAAGAAGCGGTTTTCTCATCTCTTTGACAACAGCAACCACCAATCTTTTAATGATGCTTTGATTTTGCACACTTACATCGAAAAACGGGTCAAACGCTGACGAAGAGAGTGGCGAAAAAAGAGGAGCAAAATGCATACCTCAGCCAGAAGTGGAATCGATCACTAAAACGCGGATGCCACATTTCGCATATTTTCGGCTGCTTTTTTTGAAGCGCTTCGAAAAAATATATACAGGAAAACAGTCATTAATTATGATTTGCTCATCTGTTGCTTGAAACGCATATGTCAGCGATTTATTGTGCCTCGACGAAAGCGATGCTTCTCTCGCTCGCCTCTCTTCATTTCATCTTTAATTCGCTGCTTGAGATGAATGAATTTGCGGCGTTGAAGTGTGCGATTAAACGTACACATGCGTAATTAAGATCGCAGCTGATTAAATGTATCAATGTCCAGATTCGCTCTGATCAAAGCTGCTTTTCTCGCCTTGCCGTCTTGAAAGCGATAATCGACAGCAGCAGCAGCAACAGCGTTCGACGATTGAATTACGCGAGTTATTTTCTTGTCGAGAGCCATTTTTCGGTAAACGACTGTTGCAAACAAAACGACAAAACATTTTCGCATTTTCGAAATATTTGAGCGTTGAAAGCAAGGAAAGCATTTCGCGAAATGCGAAAAGCGATGTTTTCTTTGTCCGGCTATCCGAACAAGTATCCCACGAACGAGTTGCGAACAGTTTCTTTGTAATTATAGAGAATGGCAGCGAACAGTGGAATGCATGTGTACGGGTGGGCACTGCGATTTCTAAGGGTGGGCCTTTCAAATTTCTAAATTTACACTTTAGCCATCGACATAAATACGAGCGAAGAACTCGCCGCTCGTTGCTTCATTCAAAAACAACGATTGACGGAAAATTCAAACAAAAACAGAAGAAGAAAAAAAGTTTTGACAAAAGTTTAGCGAAACAAAGTGAAGAGTGCGAACGATGGTGGCGATGAGATCAGCTCGACTGCCGGGACGCTTTACCATCGCCGCGAGAAAACAGCGACGGGATTCTTCTTCTAGTGATTCATTATTTCGCGGATCTTTTCCCCATTCACGCCGTGTTTCACAAATCGACGGAAACTTCAAAATGCGTGAAACATTTCCGAGAAACTCGAGTATCGCTTTTGTTGCGGAAATAGAAATGAGCGAAAATCTGCGGCTCGTTCGTCGATTACCGTCAATTCATTTTGCATACAAAATTCAAAACACTCGTTGTGACTGATTAATTGCCGCTGCCAATTAAACAACGCATTCCAACATTCGCAAACAAATCGCTCGTTCGAATGCTTTTCGAATGCTGTCATGCGTTCGAAAACAATGAATGAATTTATGATCGCGTCTGCCGCAAACTCTATATTAGCGAAAATTGGCTCATTTATTACGGCGAAGCAGAGAAGCCAAAATGTAACCCTTTCGCCTGTTGCTATTATAATTTCAAATGTTTCGTAATGAAAAGTTTCGAATAGCAAAAAACTGAAGGAATGCAGCGTTCGAAAGTGAACTGAATGCTAAATTACCATTAAAAGCGAACGAAAAGATTATTCAAGTCTCAATGATAGCGCTCAGCTTTTTTGCTTCGCATCGCTTTTTGAAGCTCGACTACTCGCTTAAATTCATCATTCGTTTGACCATCACTTTGTTTCGTTTCGCTGAACCAACTTTTCTTTTCTTTTTTCTGCAGACTCGAATTAAAAGCGAGCCGCGAGAGAGAGAATCTCACCCATTGCTTTTAATGGCTACTGACATCGCATAAATAGCGAAATGCTTTTTTCAGCGCAAATTTGCATTTTCATGCGTCGCAATTTGCGTACGTTATGTTTTGCCATTTTTCGACTCCGAGAAAGTAGCCTCTAAGAAGCACGAAATTAAGAGCGTGTGAACCGAGCGAAAGGGTCGACGCTATGGACACATGAAAATCCAGTTTCGAAAATTTTGCTTCGAATTCAAGCGAACTTTGTGATAAAATGCTTTCAAGGCTCGCTTTTTTCTTCGATGCTCAAAATAATTCGCATTCGCATTAATTTTATGCGCGTTTCGCTTTACTCGCCATTCGCCTTCTCCTCGCTCATCGCTTCGTGTCCCGAGAATCAATTAATGGCGCAAATTAAAAACAAACGACATGCGGAACGATGCCTCCTCATACGCTCGTCGACTCGCTTGCGATCGAACAAAGTAAACAAACCAATGCCATATGGGATCGAATCACGCTGTTTCACTTGTCTTTCGATTAACTTTTAACTGCGTAAAGCAGTTCGAGTTTTATTTACACAGAAAACACACTCGAGCCATAGACGCAAGCGAGAGGCGAAAAATTTGTTTGACTTTTTTTGTAAAATGTGCAATTAGCTAGCCACAGAATTAACTCAGCAAAAGCAAACTTAATTTATCGTGACTTTTGAGTAAATTTTTTAAGCAGCAAAGAAAATAAATGTTTCTTCGGAAGTCTGCTTAAATTCACTTGTGCTTTCTGTTTATGCAAACTCGAACTCGATTTCTGTGCTCATTACGAAAGCGGTGCGAGCGATGCGCACGATGCCACTGCAGTTCGAGAGTCGTCAACTGATTGACGGATTGATGCCCTTCGTTCGTTGAATTGAAAAAAAAATCATAAAGCACCAGGAAACTGTTTTTCCCTTTTAACAATTTTTTCCTCGTTTTGTAATGAGAAATCAAATTAAAAGCGAATTCGGCCAGTTTCGCGTTTCGAGGAATTTTTAAAGAGACGCTTTTCACGGCGCAATGCAATAATTTGAGGCGGATTCTGCGATACGCGATACCTGAAATTCCAGCAGCTCCGGATTACATTATAGAAGCGAATTCACAGGCGATCGCATCACTTTTAATCGCCGGCCATGTATCGAGATCGAACAGACGAAAATAAACAGAAAAAAAGCGCAAAAGTGAGTTTGCTAATGCACTCGAATCGAGTGCTTGCTGTTACCTAATATCGTGTGTATTTCACTGATTTTGCTCGCAAATGATACTGAAAATATGAAATTTAATCAAAGTGCAAACAATCGTTGGTTTACGCCGAAAGCTGATTTCAGGTATCTCGCGTTTCGTGAGCATTTGATTTGCGTGTTATTTACAATTTTATTGTGTGGAAAAAAAACGACGACGAAAAAAGTTTTCGTTTGAATTGCGATTTTCGCATAAAACAAAAACTCGCCAAACTTTTCAGTTGTTTGAAAGTGGAAAAAGTTAATTGCAAAAATGCGCACAATAAAAAAAAGCATCGAAAGTAAATATTTTGTAATGAAGAGAGAGAGAAAGAGATGAAAAACGGCGATCGTTTGTGTAAAGCATGGCACGACACGAAAGCGTTTTGTACAATAAGAAATTGAATTTCGCCGAAAAAAGGGTTGCCAAGAAGTAGTTTTGCACACAAATATTTGATTCGAGAGACGAGCGGAGCGAGCGAAATCGTCGGAAAAAGCGCAGCGAGTGTATATTTTCACTGAGAACGAAAACTTGCAAACGACGAGTTCAAAAATCGAAATTATATGTTTGTACTTTTCGACTGCCGTTAAAAAAGTAATTTCATTCAGAATTATCGAGTATATCGCCAAACAAATGAATGTTTTTTTATAAAGCTCGACAGAAAAGTCGTGAAAGCGAAGCTTGTTGCGCTGTTTGTGCAGTGGCCGTCGAAATGATCTCTGTACATTCGTCGTTGCGGCTTTGTTACTAACCATACTTCTAAACTCGCTTTATTGCTGCCTTAATTATGCTCAGCATTTCGCAGAGCGACGCTCAAATCGAGCGCGAAGCGAAGCAAGAACACAAAGCACATCGCGTTTTAATTTCAATCGCAATCAAATCGAGGAAATAAATCGTATTTTTAACTCTGTGTGCGTGTGTTGCGGCAAAGGCAATTCGCATTTTGTATTCACTGCATTTATCACCTCTTCGAGTGGCTTTCGATTGCCGCGGATTGAGCGCAGCGAGGAAAGCAAAGCACACACACGATTGCAAATCGAATTAAGCGACGAGCGAACAGAGAAGCAAAGTGCTGAATTGCATCAATTGCGAAATCAGTTTGAGAAGCGACTGGAGGCGCACATTTGAGGCTGCAGCGTTCCATAGCGTCTAATTTTAACGTTTCTAAATTTTCGCTGCGATCGAACGATGCAAGTGAGACTTGCGTTCAACTCTGTAAAAGGAGCACGAAAAGCGCAAAAATTGCGGCGTTTTTGCGAAAACACTTGTCGCGAAGTCGCGACTTCTAAACTGGTGCGAAATTTGGGTCGTTTTTTTTAATAATAGGCCGCTTAACACGAATTTTTGTCGCCTGATTTGTCGACTCGTTGAGATCTACGTTTAATGCGATTGTTTTCGCGAACAAAGAGAGGAAAACGTAGCGAGTGTTGGTGACAATCAGAAGGAAACATCTGAATTAGTGAGAAAAGCGAGCGCA
>NCKU01003116.1:0-16183 GCA_003675995.1 Dinothrombium tinctorium | reverse complement strand
GCACCAAAATTCATGGCCATAGTCATTGTTTATCTATTCGAAACTAAAAATAAAGAATATGAAGCTTTATTTTAGTTTTTAAAAAATAATTTTGAATAGAAATTTAGTTGAAGTATTGAACACTTTTACAGCCGATTCAATAGAAAATTTTTTTTTATTAAATTTTCTTTCACAACTCAAGTTTAACTTGGCATAAGCGTTGAATTGTAGTCTTTTATTGATTCGGCTGGTCTGTTTTTAAAGCAAGTAGAATAATTTGTTATATCAATAACTTACTTTATTTTCAAAATCGAATCGTTTTAAAAACGTTTAAGAAACATTGTAGAAAAATAAATTTTTAAAGACACAGTTCGATTAAAAATTAGCTTATCTGAAAAAAAGTTTGACTACATCGAGAGCAAAATGTTTGTTTCATTACTCTCGTCGATTAAAGTTTAAATATTAGCTTTTAAAAGTAAATGTTTGAAAAATTTCCGACAAGCAACTTGTCGCGAATTTTTCGAGATCTACAAACTCTCAACTCACTGATTTCAATTATCGAATGAGCCAAATGAAAATCGCGTTATTTTCTTTCATTTTCAGCTCCAAACATCGAGTCCACTCACATATGAACATTACCCGCTGGCTTTGTTTGTGAAATAGGAAGAAAAAACAAATCAAAAGTTAAAATTAAACTTTAAGCGTAAATCAATTTTCAAATAAAAATGTTTAAAAATCAAATTTTAATTACACTGTAGCTTGATATGACTGGAAATTCATTTGTTTCAGTTTCCGAGCAACCATCGGCGATAGGCGATTCGCGAACTGGTATACGACAAAAATTGGCTAAATAATGAGCGTCATAGTCGTCCACTGATTCGATTGTGCACATTTCGGAATTGTAATTGTCGAGTTTAATCGGTTGAGATGCGTTTTCATATTGAATTACCTCAACGTTTGGCTGTGAAAATAAATATCGAGCGAGAAATATTAAAATTTTCATGAAATTAAATTTTGAATTATTAAAAAATCATCGCAATTTTGTTTCTCATTTTTTTCACTAACACTTTCATTGAGTTAATGCAATTAATAGCGAAGTAAATCATAGTTTTTAGGTCACTGTTTTAAAGCAACGACAGCTCAAACATATTTTATAGAAGATTAATGACGCAAGAAAAGCTCTACTTTAGTGTTTACTTACGTTATATAATCTAGATGAAGAAGTTGAATATCGATTTTGTACCGATCGAGACTTGAATGGTGTTGTCACTAAAGCAGTTTCTTGCCTTTGCATATGCGGCGTTTGCCACGGCTGAGTTTTGTATTCGATGGACACAAAACCTATTTAAAGCACAAAACAAACACACAAAGCAAGAAATAAACGAAGTGTGAGTAAAATTTTTCGTTTCGCAAATAATCGCGCGATCGATTTCGCTTTATTCTCGAAATGAACGCTTGTTAAGTTGATGAAACTATCGAAAACAACTCTGACTCGAACGGCGAACACAATGATCATTGTTCAACCGCAATTGGTGCAAATAAAACGAATTGTTTTCTCATCTCATTTGTAATTAATTTTATTAAATTAAAACGAAACACGAAAACGTACCTTCGTCGTTTGCTGTGTAGATTACTTGACATTTCGCTAATTTCATATGTTCGTCGAGCTCCAAAAAATCGCTTTTTGCCTGCAACCTTTGAAAAATTACAAAAATTTTTGTCTTGAAAATTAAATTGCGGCAAGCATTCCTCACGAGAGAGAAAGAGAGAGTGCAACAAGTGATAAATGATAATGTGATTACTAATAACATAACAGCGAAAAAACGTGAATAGTAAATACCTTTCGCCAGTGCGATCATCGGATTTAGGAGCTGCGTCAAAGTAGAGAATTTGTTGTTTTGGTTGCGGTTAAAATGAGAGCAAATTTCAAGAATATAAAACGCACCTTCGATTGATGTATTCTTATTGCCGAACAATTTGAACGCAATTAAAATCACTACACTTAACATAACGATTAAGGCACAGATCGCGATGAACCAAACAATCGTTTCTTGAGTAAAATAAAGTTCGTCGATATTTGCTTTGAAAGAAGGTAGAGAAAACAACAAAATTGTCAATTCAATTGTTAGAAAAGTGTTAAGCTTATTTAGTCGGTGTTGTGTCAACTTTAAATCTGCTTTCAAAAACTTCAACAAAATGTTTTTATATGCATTTAAAAGCACAAAAAATCTCAAGTTTCAATCCTCTTTGTTTGACAACATAATCTCTTTGAAATTCATTTTTGTATTCTGCTTCGTTTTTATCAACTTCTACGCTAAAAAGTAAAATTTAAGATTTTTTCGTTTTGAAATAAATAAAAATTTTAATTTTAATTATAATAAATTTGCACTTAAATAAACTTTTATAAACTCACTTTGACTGGTCCGAGGTTCGGGTGGACCCAATGTAGCGACGGATAGAAAATAAACGCCGCTTCTTCCTTTGCTATTCGCTGAATAAACGTGAAGATTCAATTTTGTTCCACTCGGTAAATTGTTGATGGTAAAAATCGGCTTTTCGGTTTCAGTTAAATTCAACAAAAGGCGCTCGGACTGTTTATTGTACACTTCGACGAAAAATATTTGCCGCAATCCTCCGCCATCGCCTTGAGTGCACTTCAAAACCAGCGAAGTCATCGAATGATTACTTAGGAAGCAATTTTTCACTGGTTGAGGAGGAGCTAGGAAAAATGTTTTAAATTTATATCAGAAAGCGATTGTTGACGAGTGTAATTATGTTTAAAAAAATTATTTTTACCTGCTGGAATCACTTTAAATGTGCACGGATCAACTTGCTTGCCAATTTCATTCTCGGCAAAGCAATACAAAGTGCCGTAACCGAGACGAGTTCGCGGCGAGTAATTGACCACACTTTTTGTGCCATTGACCACAAACGAAAGAATTTCGCTTGTTTCGCTTGAATTATTGAGAAACCATTTGAATGAAACATTGATCGGATCAGCGTCCACATCGCAGGATATGCGAGAAACTTCGTTTCTAGCCACCGCGAAAGAAGCCTTTTTACGTGATTTACAAATTGGTGAAACTGTGATAAATGGAGACGAAGTGAACTTTGAGAATATTTCGATGAGAAGAAAGTAATTAATGAATGATTAATTAGAGTGAAAAAGGAGAAAAAAGCAAATTTTCGAGTGAAAGAACATCGACAAAAAAGAAATCTTTTAACAAATGAATTAAAAATGAAAAAGAGGAGAGCGAAAAAGCGACTCAATTTGAATTCAAAAACAAGCAAAAATTTAATTCTTGAAATTAAAAAAAAAAATGAAGTGGAAAAGAGAATCGTGAGAGTGAAAAAAAGCTGAAAATGAATCGATGAAGAGATCTTACATTGAACGCGAAGAAACAATGGATTGCTGATGCCTCTTCCTTCTTCATTTACCGCCGCACATTCATACTTTCCTCGCAAGTGACGCTTCACTTTTTGCAAAACCAGCGATTGATTCGCAATGATTATACCTCTTGTGACATCGCTCGTCAATTGATTGCCTTCTAAAAGCCACGATACTTCAAATACCCACGGATTTGCAGCAATGTGACACTCGAGATACACATCTGAGCCTTCTTTGACAGAGTCATCTTTGATATTCGGTCCTAAGACGAGTGTAAGTTGAGGTGCATCTATAAAAGTGGAACGAGAATGTGAAAAGTGAGTGAAGAGAGAGTAGAGAGTGAGTTGAATAAGAGAGTGAAGCTAAAGAGAAGAGTAAGAGCGATAAGTATTTGAATAAAAAGAAAGAAAATTGTTAATAAAGCAAAATTTAATTTTTAATTATTTAATTCTATTTTAAAAATTTTATTTCTTTATGATCTGATATGTCAAGATAAAAGATCTAAACACAATTAAATAAAAGAAAAAATCATCTTGTGCTTGAAACTGTCAATTTTTTATCCCACTTTAGCAATCTGCAAGAATTTGATTGTGAAGAAAAAAAAATAATCAAAACTAAATTTGTTTGAAGTAAGTGAATAAATTTGTTAAGAACAAAATCTACAGCGCAAACAGCGTTTAAAATCACTTAAGAACTCTTTTCTTTTTCTTTATTCTATTTTATTTACTATCTTAAATTAACTGTCAGCATGCAGTTGAAATGGTTCTTAAGTTTTGAAGTTTCCATTTACTGTAGCACAAGAAATTTTTTGTTCGTAAAGCAGCGTGAATTTTCAATTCTTTTCACTCATATTTATTTATATTCACTAGTGCATTTCGATCTCGTCTTAATTTTGCTCATTTTTACTTCACAATGTTTATAATTCGATTTATTCTATTCAATTTCAAGGCAAAAAAGGCCACACAATCGCTAAAAATATTTTCAAATTTGTACACTTACAATGTACATTCAATTGAATTTTATCTTCGATCGCACTGTGCTCAATCGCTGGATTCTCGACTCTACACGAGATGTGCTTTCCGTTATCTTCGCGACTCGGAGTGAACGATAAAACGCTCGTGCTGAGATTACCGTCGTTCGATATTGTCTCTTGGATGTCAATCATGGGTATCGAGCCGATCCACCAATTGATCAGCGGTCGAGGACGAGAGCCGAACGATTGACACTCAAAACTGGCCTGGCGTCCCGAAGATAAGGCGTTTTGAGTGGAGATAATTTTCACCTCCAACGGTCGCACTGTTGAGATGTCAGAGAGAAAACAGAAAAATGTCACCAACAGTTCACAAGTGTTTACGGCTTTATAAGCAATAAAATTACGGTTTTTAGCTGCGACATAAATCGTCGACAGAATTCCAACTGTTCGCTTTAATGATTGTATATTATTCGTCGCTAAGATCGCTTTCACTGCTTTCTTTTTTTTCATTTTCACTCTCTCGATGCACAATTCTTATTAACTCATAAATAAAGTAAATGTTCGCCTGTCATTTTGACGAGAGTAAATAAATTTTCTGCAAATATTGTGATTTGATTGATGCGCTTTTTTGAAGAATTAAAAAATTTTTTTCTCCATCGAAAGCTAAACTTTTTCTCGTATTGAACTTTTTATTTTGCTTCATTTGAAAATTATCTACCGATAATTGCTCACAAGTGAGAGAAAGCTGAGAACATTTGCGTTTCAAATGCATTCCAATTTTAAATTATCTCATTTGAGCAAAGCGCAGTGAAAATTTGTTTTTGCGTGCCTAAGATTGAAAACCTTAATTTGCGAGCTTCACGCAAAAATTATGTTCACTCTACGCTTTTAATGGTTTCAAATTCGGTGGAAACAAAGCAAACTTCGCTTTCTAGTTTTGTGATTGTGCATTTTAAACAAACAAACGAGTTAATTGTTCACTGCGCTAAATCTTTCGCATTCGTGCTTCTTAGAGCTACTTTCAAACATTTGCATATAAGTGTTTTCACGCGAAAAGCAAATTTAAAAGTGTAACTGCGAAAATCATATTTTAGTGCCAGCAAAACACAAGTTTTGCTTAACGATGCTTAATAATCTGCTTTCATGAAATAAACTGCGAAATAGAAAATAAAATTACCTTAATAATGATTAGCAAGATTGTGTGTTATACTCAATTTACTCTAACATTTGTTGCTATAAAAATGTTTCTTCTGCAGCTGATTTAAAAATTTTCTCAATTTGTGCATTTTGTGGAATTATACGAAGGTAGCAAATTAATTTTAAGGAAGATTAAGTCATATAATTTCAAGTGAAAAAAATTATGACAAGACTATGAAATCAAATTGAAAAAGAAAATGTCGTTGATGTTGAACTTACAATTTAAATCGATAAAAATATTTGCTTCGGTTGGAAAAGTTTTATTGTTGTTTGAAGCACGACAAGTCAATTCAAGCATTAAACTGCTTCGATTTAATGAATATAGACGATATTCGTTTCGAGATGCTCCTTGAACAGTGATTGAGTAACTATCGTCTAGAACTGTTTTATCCGATGTCCACCAAGTAACTGATGGCTGAGGTTTTCCTATGGTAAAATTCGCGTAATTTAAATGAATTATAAATGAAGTTAGAAGCTAATATTCGATGCAAAATTGTAAAAAACGCTTAATATTTAAAGTTAAATTTATGCTCCGGCTAAAATGAATCAAAATTTGCGTCGAGTAAATAAGTGAGTTGAGGAAAATAAAAAATTTTTTGTTATTAAAATTAATTATAAACAAAATCAAAGTAATCACTTGCATTAAAGGAATTTTTCGAATAATAAAGTTTCTAAATTATTCATTTTTGAGTATTTTTATTGACACAATGTCAGTTAGATCAGTTTAATTACACCAAATATTTATGAAAAAAAAGCAAAATTCAATGAAAATTCATTAATCAAAAGTTTCAGCTTATCTAAACTATTGAAAATGTTCAAATATTTTTCATATTCATTCAGACAGAAAAATTTATTTTTGAGTTAAATTAGTTACGCATAATATTTGGCGCACTCATTACTCTAAAAATCTTCATTAAACAAGATTAAAGTGAGAAAATGAATTTATCTCTCAAGATATCTTCTCTGAATAATGACAAATAGCAAACTTTGTGACACTTTTCAGTGTGAAAAAGAAAGAAGAGTCTGTTTCTGACGTTAAATTGACAATAAATGTCAACGATTGGCGAAAAAAATTGTCGGCGATTTATTTTTTCACTTTGCGACAAAAAAATTTGCGTAGAAAAAAACTTTTTCGCTTTTTTGCTTAAATTGTGATACAATTGTCAACTGACGTTTGAACGCATTAGCATCGATTCTTTGAATTCACGAAAACGATGCGTAAAGATATTTCAACGTAAGCGGATTTTTGGACAATGAGAAATATTTCGCTTTTTTTCCTTTTTTAAACTTTTTTTCAAATTTATTTTATTTAAAAAAATTTTAAATCGAAGAGAAATCTTTATAAATCAAGCTCGAATTCAGCAAAAATTATGAGATTTATTTTTGTAAAATCCAAAAAATTTTCCTGTTTTTCCTACTTTTTTATTTCTTCTCACGCATTTTCAAACTAAAAAAAGTTTTTTTGAATAAGGCAAGAAGCCAAATTTTATAGAAAAGATCGATTCAATGTATGTAAGTGAAATAAGTGAAATAAAAATTGAAATTCTGCTTACCGTAAGCTTCACAAATCACAATCAAATCAGATCCTTCGTCAATTGGTCCAACGATTTTGTCAAATCGACGACCTTTCTCATCCATTATAATCACTTCTTTTGGAGGAACTGGAGGAATTATAAATAGTTTGAACTCATTTTAATTTTTTACGTTGAAAAAGAGAAATTTTTAATATTTTTAAATGTCTTTGACAAATGATTTTTAACGATGTGCATATGTCTTTGTGTACTTAAAAGTTTCTTAACCACTTTAACAAGTTTTAATGAAACGCTGGCAAGTTCAAACAGTTTTTTGCTGAAAAAACGTCGCAAGAATGTCAATATCTGAAATATTTTTTCTTTTTTGAAAAGCTGTGCGTGTGACAACAAACTAAATAAATAAATCGAACCGAAATTTCAACTTGCTTAATCGAAAGCTCATCGATCTGTTTTTCGCAGCGAAATGTAACGGCAAGAAAACGCTTTTCTATGCTAAATACGCTTTTTGGGAAGTGGATTGTATGCTCTAAAAGCATTACAAACTGTTAAGATTAATTCACCGTTATAGCTAACATAAGCAATTTCTCACATTTCGTTGCTGAATCAATTACTTAACTTGGGAAAGTAACTTTGTTGAAATAATGTTTAGAGAGAAAAGAGAAAAATAAGAAATCAAGATCGATCGTGATAGGGTGAGGAAGTTTACTCAGAATTGAAGCATTAAAATAAAACTTACAATTTAAATTTGGGTCAAAAGTTACAATAATTCAACTTTTGAAATTTTGACAATAAAGTTCTGAAATTATTGCTCATCAATTGACCTTATATTTCACATTTTTGATTTTCTCAAGATTTTTTATCTATTCATTGATTATCTTCATTATCTAAACACATGTTGCGCTCATTTTTCCATAAAGTGTTTTGTTTTAATTTGAAAGAAAATGCTTCGCATTTTTAAAAGAAAAGTTTTACTAAGGGAAATTCAATTCAAATAAAAATATTGTTCAATATATTGAAAACGTAATGCATTTTCATAGAAGAAATAAACTCGCAGCAAAAAAAAAAGATTTTCGTCAAAAGCTCGTACCAAAAATGTTTCAACGTAGAAAATGTTTTCAACTTAACAGAATTTGGAAACATAAGAAATACACAACTCAATAGCATTTCTCGTATATTTTCAAAATGGCTCAGTTTTATGTTCTCTTTACTATTTTTTTCAGTAGTCGAAATGCAACTTTTAAAATTTTTTTTTCATTTTATATTGATTTATGTTTTCTCTTTATTTTCGTTGTCAGAAACGATATATAAAACAAACGCTTAAAAGCAGCAAACACAAACGCTTTTATTCGAGTAGCTCAAATGTCTGAAGTTGGTTTTCTTATCTACTTAAGAAAGAAAGAATAAGAAATTCACATTTGGGTATAAAAATTTTTTTGAATAAGCGAAATGGACATTGAAATTGAAATAAATCGAGTCGTTGCGATAATCATTGTTCAAAAATATGAAAGTTTTGAAAACGAACTTCATTTTTCATTTATAAGTCTAGACCGAAGTGAAATTTAGATCAATCAATCGTAAGCGAGTGAAATTAATTTATTTCGCGGTAGCAGAGCGAATTGAAAAAGAGTTTGCTTCATCGCTTCAATTACTTACCGAGAACATGAAGTCTTATAACGTAATTTCGCGTACGAGAAACACGATAGTCAATTCTACATCTGTATTCGCCCTCATCTTCCTCATTGACTGCATCGATCACCAGCGACGGTGGTTCAATGCTGGTGTCGAACGTGAAGCGAGTGTCGTCACTCTCTTCGGACGCGATATTATCCGATGCGGTAATTGCTGAGCTTCGACGTGTGTCAAGCGTGTACAACGGTTTGCCTGTGATGCCTCTGTACCAAATCACCAACGAAACATCTGCGCTCCAAATTGATGTATTGCATGGCAATGAGCTTTTTGCGCCGACTACTGAAGTCACTTCGGCAAAGCCTGTGAAAAAATTAAACGAACATTAATAAAGGAAAGCAAGAAAAATTCGAGCGAGTGTTAAGCAGAGTTTTTCACTTTATTTAAAATTTTATTTCGTTGTAATTTAAGATTTACAAAAAGAGAAATTAAGTGAAACACTCGTTTTGGTTGAACATCGATTGCTATCGAGTTAATTAACTCGAGAACAAAAATATCGCTAGTAAAGCACAAATAAGCTTCTTTTCTCAGTCGATCCTCTTTTCGAACTTCATTTTTATTATTGTCACATAACTTTTATCGCATAAGTTATGTGACACAAGTAAAGTCGTATAATGAAAACTTTTTCTAGCGAAACAAATCAATTAGACGAAATCTCTCGCTTTCTTTTTGAAGAAGCGAATTGTTCTAAAGAACTATTTACACTATTTCACATCTGAGGAAAATTTTAACTCATTAAAAAACAATTTAAATTCAGAGAAGGAAAAATATTTTAGTTGCTTCATTCAAATTAGAATTTCTTCATTTTGTTATAATTGAATTATTTTTAAGCGAACAAGGCAGAATCAATGATTAAAATAATGATGAAAGAAATTTTGCTTCCTCGTTTATAGTTATTCCCAAAGTCATTATGTTTTTTGTCGCCAATACAATTTTTAATCTAAAGAATAAATTTTTATTTCTATCTTCAAATGATAAAAAATGTTTCATGTATCGTCGACGGAAAAAAAATTTCGGCTCCTATTTAAATATTTTTAATAGTCTTTAAAATGATAATGACACGAAAAAATCGATTTATGAAAAGCGAACACACTTTGAAGTTTTTTAAATTAGATATTCTTAATGTACAGAGTAGACTGTGTGAGTAACTATCGATTAATTTTTTTTTTGTCACATTATGAATTAAATTTGCTTTGCATAAAAAATTTCTCAGAGATAAATTCTTTCAAAATGAATTTTAAATATTTTTCTGTGGACATTTAAACTTTACCTTACTTGAAATCATTTGAATATTTTCTTGTGTGATTTCAAATTTCATCATTAAATTCAAATAAATTTTAAAACAAAAAAGATTGAAGTTTGCGTTTTAATGAAAATAAACTAATTCAAGCAACTTCTTTTAGAAATTAACAATCCCTTCACAAATTTTCTTATTATTCAAAGCTCGAAAAATAGTTAAAAAATTCATTTTTTAACATTTGTAAAACTAGACAAATGTTATTTATACACTTAAAGCAAAAGTAAAAGTAAAATTCATGTGACAAATGCAGCTGAGAATTGAACCTTTTTCATCATTTTCAAATGCAAATTCAAAATTTTCTTTTTAATTTTAAAATTTTTTGAACATTCGATCGATAAGAAAAAAACTTTGTTACTAAAATTGCTTGGAGCACTTGTAGTACATGTTCAACGCCTGTAGTATAATCTCGATTCG
The DNA here is from genome assembly GCA_003675995.1 of Dinothrombium tinctorium. Taxonomy (NCBI): domain Eukaryota; kingdom Metazoa; phylum Arthropoda; class Arachnida; order Trombidiformes; family Trombidiidae; genus Dinothrombium; species Dinothrombium tinctorium. The sequence continues at coordinate 5,714 of NCKU01003116.1, read as the reverse complement.
CTCAAATTCTACGTTTCTTAGTTTTCTCAACAATTATCAAAAAGCAAAAATAAAATAAAATGATCACAAAATTTTAAAATTGAAAATTACAAAGCTAAAACGTCTGCAAACAAATATTCGCAAATGCTGCTATGGAAATACTGTACAGTTCCAACTCAGCATCAAAATGTTGGTAACAAAAGATAAATTGCAAAAATTTTTTAAATATCACGACTTTGGGAAAATATGAAGAAGCGCACAAAGAACATAAACGAATAATGATGATTGTTCATCCAGACAAGGTAAGTATATTTAAAAATTTTTATTAATTGTCTTTTTCTTTTTAATTCAGCATGCCATGAGCTCGCAAAATTGTTGAGCTCATGGTTTCAAAACTTTCGGGCAAATCAAGAGAAGGGGAAACCAACAACATCTTTTAAAAAACCACGTTCATCGATCATCAACATCTTCGACAACATCCCTTCACAGCCCTCATCCTTAGATTCCTCAACAAGCCAAGAAGATGCCTCAACAAGGAAATTGTAAGTGAAAATGAGTAAAGAGAGGAAAGTGAAAGCGAAAGAAGCGAAGGAGAAGAAAAAAGAGGGAAAGAAGTGAAGAAGAAACAGACAGAAATAATTGAAAAAAAGAAAGAAAAAAGGACATCAATAATTGGCGAATTTTTGATTCCGGATTGTTCATCTGAAGCATTTCAGTATAAGAAAATGCTAAATGCTCAAGAAAGACGAAATATAAACCACATGATTGCATCACATACAAATTATGAAAATAAAGATGGAATATATTTATTTCACAGCGTAATTCATTTTATGGCAATGATGCCAAAATATGAAAATTACTTTAAATTTAAAACGAAATATCCTTATTTTAGAGATACTGTTATTAGTATATCATGACCTGGATACAAACAAATCGTATCCAAGTCAAAACCTACTATAATTAAAAACAATTTTAAATATATTTAATTTAAAAATTGTTTACAATAATTTCAAAATAAGCGCGCGCAAATGTAAATGTACATTTATTTAGCAACTTTTGCCTTGCGTTTAATTTTTTGTTTGGTTTTTAAATTAAAAATGTGCAGTGAAAAAAGAAGTTTTGAAGAATATTTTGGCGACGATAAAGAGGCGAAGACGAGGATCAACCGCGCCGAAAGAGGTTTTATTTGTCTATAAAAAAGAAGTAGAAGAGGCAACAGATGAAGAAGAAGAAGAAGAAGAAGCAAGTCATAACCTACTACTACTTTTGATTATATTGATGAAATTTAAAAGACAAATCAAAAATTAAATCTTAATTAGAAAATAGAATACAATTCATATTGAAAATTTAATACATTTAATTACAATTAAATGTTAAATAATAACTAAAAAATAAAATTTAAAACGACTTACTATATATTTTCAAATAGAATTAAATGATAAACAATGTTTAGCGTAACTATTATGTTAAAATAATATTTGTTTATGTAACGAAAGAATTTCTAAATAAATCAGTTTTTGAATGATAGTATTCATTTTTTATCGAATAAAAAAGTTTTTTACAAGAATTTTTAGTTAAAACTTGTCATTCATTAAAAAAATCTCTGCTTAAGAGAATTGAATTTTTTATGTTGTTGTTTTAACCGACTAATTGAGTCTTTTTTCTTTTTAAATGCATAAATATTATAATAAAATAATCATTTAATATTCATAAAATAAAATAATAAAATTAATGAAATATAATAAAAAAGAGAAAAACATAAATCAAGTTTATCTTTAAAAATGATGGCAAATATTCATTTTAAACAAAGAGGTTTGACTTTTGAATTCTTTTGTTATTATTGTTACGAAAGCCTATTTCTCTATAATTCTAAAAGCGACTTGAATTTGGCCCTCATTTTGTTTTACTTTCATTTCTCTATTTGTTATTTTATATCTCTAGGTTTTGTGATATACTTTCGATGATTTTGATAGAGAAATAGCAAAGATTAAACAAGTGAAGATTAAGTTTTTTCAATTTTGTTTTATCAATCGTAACTCTAACAATCTCTTGGAGTGAAAATACTTTTGTTAGACACCAGAAGCGGTGATCAAAAAGCAATTACAAAGCGTGTGATCATTTTTTATCTTTTCTAGGCTCGAGTTCTCTTTTTTTAATAGCAAATATGGACAAGTCATTAATTTCGCAATGTGATGATTTCCAAATAATGTTCAGTCATTTTGAATATGCTGTCTAGCATATAATTTAAGCATTGGTATGCTGCGCGTATACACAAATACATATTCATTCATTCGTAACATGCTTCGAATGAAGCTGAACACAACAAATCCGATTTCACATTATTAAACACGGTGAATGATTTAATGGAAATGATTTTCTTGACAAATGATTGTTGAGCGCAATTTACATTTTCTGACTGTGTAATGTTTTTAATATATTTGACAAGAAAACTATTTTTCTTGCCGCATACCGATTTCAATGAAACATAATATGCAAGTAAAACTTCATAATTTCTCTAAAAATTACTCTTTTGATTTGTGAGACTTTTCAGCTTAAAGCAAATTATCGACTTTCATTGCAAACGAAACATTTTTTCATTGACTGCTAAAATGAACATTCAACTGACTACCGATTAATTTTAAATACACACCGACTAAGTTCAAGTTTAATTTCAAATACATGAAAAATGTTTAACTATTACAAATAATAAAATTTTGGTGATGAATAACTTTTTGAAAACAAAGAAAAGTGAGGCTAATGAATTTTTGACAAAGATAACTTTGCAAACTTTCTATTTTTAGAATGAATGTTGTATTTCCTTTGTGAAAGTTATATAAAACTGCAATATGATAAAGTTAAGTGTAATTCAAGCATGAAAATTTTGTTTTCTGTTCATAAAAAAATGAATTTTGCCACAACAAAGAAAATTGCTTAAAACTAAAGCGAAAAGAGTTTTAAGTTATAAACATTCATTGATAATTTGTCAAAAATTTTCATTTTTCTTCTTATAGAACTAAAGATATTCCAACTTGTAAAATTATTACACTGAAAGATTTGAATTAAAAATTCTTTTAAACATCATGTCAAATTACAAAATTTGTTCATTTAACAAAACTTTTCTTTAACGATAAGCTAAGTTATTTTGAAAATAGTATTTAGAGAAAAGATGTACAAAAATTAACTATTTTGACTAGTAAGCTAGTGAAATATGAGTTTTTCTCTATTTTTAACACGCATAAAGATTAACATCGAATTTGTTTTACTTTAACTGATCTTTACAAATTTTGTTTTTGTGGTTTTTTTTTGTAGGAAAGTAAAAATAAAATTTTAGTAATTTTGCTGAACTTTAAATTTTTTTGTTCAGCACTAATTCTTATAGGCAATATTAGAAAGAATTTAAGAATCGTGAATTACATTTTTGTAGCACCATTGTTCTTAAAGAATTTAGGAAACACTTTTGCGGAAGAATTTGAATTTAAATTTAGCATTTATCATGCTTTCATGATAAAATTCGAATAAACGATTTAAAAATAAATTTTAAATCTCGCTATTTAACATAAATAAATTAAATTTGTATTTGAAGCTTTGTTTATCAAGTTAATTCATTTATATAAAGTTAAAATTTTAAAGCAAAATGAAATGTTTATTTATTCAATTTGACGCAAAACAGATGCAAATGCAGATAAAAAGTAGAAAAAAGTTTTCGATGATCATCCTAAGAGGTCATTAACTCAATGAAATTTAATAAAAATTTTTTATTAATTTAATATTTAAATTATTAAATTATAACTAAATAAATCATTTAATTAAATTAGAAATTAATTGGATTATTTTTTTAGATATTAAAAAATGAATTTGCGTCTTTGTATAAGAAAAAAATTAATTCAAATTAACTTGACCACCAATATTTTCATTGAAAATAAAATTTTGACTTTTCGAAGCGTTAAAAAAAATTATAAAATTTTTACATAGATTCACAAAACATCAATTTCAATTTGAAATATAAGTCAAAACATCAGTTGACAAGTGTAGCTGACAATAAATCATTTTTATCACTTTTATATGCAAATTCGCATTTGTTTTTGTTGCTTTCATTTCGAAGTTTTGGAAATTTTCAAATCGATCGGAAAATAAAAAAATTTTGATGAAAATTTTAATTTTTCAATAAACTAACGCAATAATAATCAATTTTCCTGTAACAATTTTTTTTTTAGAGAAATAATTATTTAAAACACAGCCATTAATTTGATTTAAAACATTTTTTGTACTTAACAAAAGCTAAATGAGAAGCAAACGAAAAGAAAAAGTGAAATTCGCGTTTGCTTAATGAGAAGCGAGAATTTTTCATTGCCAAAAAAACCGAAAAAAGTTTGTTTTGAAAAACGAGAGTAGCGTTAAAAATTACAAATGAAATAATTAAAGTGAAAGTCTGAAAAGAGAGAGAGAGAGAGAGAAAATGTTACAAGAATTCGGTAGCAACTCATTAATGTAATTAATTAATTCGCTTTTCTCACTTAAGTTGAAATAAATGAAACTGAATTCGAACATAATCATTCAAACGAAGAGAAGTTTGCAATCGAGAAAAGTTAATAAACTCATTTGTATTTAATTATGATAAAATAAAGAGAGAAAAAAAGCAAAATGATAACAAAACACGATGCTGATGCTGATCGATTTTTGTTTCGCATTGAAGATGATACACCGACAGCATTTAAGCGTGAAAATGAAAATGTGTTAGTAGATACTAAATTTAATCAAGCTCAATTAAAAAAGGTGTACACACTGTTACACGTTTTTTTACTTTATTTTCGCCGTGTAAGCAGATTAAAAGTTATAAAACATGTTCAAGTGATTAAACGCTGTTTTGCATTTTTCAAATAAGCGTTTCGTTTCGTGCGAAAAGAAGTTAATGTTAATGTGTGTAAAGATAATTAACGCGTTTTCGAAAGCGAGAGAAAATAAATTTTAATGAGTACACTGCAAGTGAAATGCGACGATTGATTTTCAATTCAAATTTGTGTTGCTTATTCATTCGATAGCATCACTTGCATGTTATTGAAACATTTTGAAATTTTGAAAAAATCATAAAACAAAAAAAATTAAGAATTGAAATTCAAATTTCAATATTTTAATTAAAATAAGCAAATGATTGCATCAAAATAAAACTTTTTTTGCTCTCCTCACACTTTAGAACTTTTGTTTCCTTTCGCTGAGATGTAATTCGATGTTAAGAAGTGAAAGTTAAGAACCATCGCAAGACATTATAATGAATGAGGTTTGATTAATTGTGAAGCTAAAAGCTGCTTTCTCTCTCCAAATGCAAGATCAATATGCTGATTTCAAACTCAAACGCAACTTTCAGCGAAAACTTTATCATCAGCAAAAGTTTCCGTAGAAAGCTTTTGAGAATTGAAAAGAGCGTTCAATTAATAGTAACAAGCGTGTAAAGCGCAGACAAGATTTTTCTACCTTGTAAGTAAATATTTGACATTTATTTTATCGGCTTCATTTGATGTCAGCGAAATTTCAAAATTGAGTTATTTTATATAAAAGTTAACTCGGTAATGCTTAATTCAATTTCATATTTTGAGCTTAAAATCGATGAAAAATTTTTATTTTTCATTGTGCAATAAAATGTAAATGCGAAGCATCAAATTTACGAATGAAGCTCGAAAATTGTACATCGAATGACATTTAGTTTTCTTAAATTTGCAATTTTCTTGTGAATATAGAAA
>NCKU01003115.1:0-16189 GCA_003675995.1 Dinothrombium tinctorium | reverse complement strand
AGCTTCATTGACTTAGAAATACTTGAGATAGTAAATGTTTCTAACGCAAGAATTAATATTCTCTTCCTGAGCCCTTCACTAGAAATATCTCTAGAATGCTCTCACTAATGAGCACTCGAAGGATTATTATATTCTTGAAACACTAAAAAGCTCTTTTATTTAAATTCACTTAAAAATTATGTAATTGAGGATAAAATAATCAAAACAATGTATGATTAATTGTATATAAATAAACGCATCGACTACTTAAAAGAACAAAAATTCTTACTATTTCATCACTCAATGTTCAGAAAGTGGTCGCGTTAAAATGATTTTAAAAGCAATTTTATTTCTCTTTTTCACAATTAATGCTTCTGAAGGCTCGAATCGATGCTTCAAAGCTGCTGTTTACGAACACATTCATTTAGAAAACATGGAGAAAAGCGTTCCGCGCTCAATAATTAGAGAAAACCTTCAAGTTTACGAAAATGCTGCTAAGGTTCCAGCTGAAAATGGAGCTCAAGTGATCGTTTTCCCGGAAGATGGTATATTCTTAGAACATACTATGGACGAAATTCTTCCGTATTTAGAAGAAATAGCCGATCAAATGGGCGAAGTGAGTCCGTGTGATAAAGCAAGTGAATTTTCCGACAGACCAATACTATTCAAATCAGCTGCATTGCCAAATCAAATGGAATTTTTACAGTGGCCAATATGGGTGAAGTTCGATGGTGTAATCAAACAGATTCGAATTGTCCACCCGATGGTCACTATCAATACAATACAGCAGTTGCATTCGATAATAGAGGATATTTGATCGCTAAATATCACAAATTCAATTTGTTTGGTGAACCATTCTACAATATTCCTCCGTATGCTGAGAATGTAACATTTGAAACACCTTTTGGGAAATTTGGAATGTTTATTTGCTTCGACATGTTCTTTAAAGAACCAGCTATGACTGTTGCTCAAAACTATAATGTTAGTACAATTGTTTTCCCCACTTTCTGGTTCAATGTGCCGCCATTCTTTGCTGCACATCAATTTCATCAAGCTTGGGCAATAAACAATAAAGTCAATTTGCTGGCTGCAAATTTAAATAACCTCATTTATGGTACAACTGGTAGCGGAATCTACAATGATGCGAACGGAGCCGTTATTTATCATAAAAATATTGTCAACAGAACTGCTAACCTTTTGATAGCTAGTTTATCTGTGGATCCAAAAAGTAATCAATAACAATGCGATCAACATTCACTTATTAGTCCAATCAAGTTAAATAACTTTAATTCAACAGGAGAAAAATATAATTCTGCTCAACTGCCTTCTTCACCAAGTTTTTCAGCGTTAAGGAACTATGTTTTAAACAAAAGTAAAGATGAAAAAGAATTTTGTAGCAATAAATTATACTGTAAACTCAAGTATTCAATGAAATCAAAAGGAAATTCGAAGATGTATATGGTAGTTTCGAATACTACACGCTTTACTGCTATTCGAAATTGATGTGAAGAGATGTGTGCTCTATTTGTTTACAACGAGGCAACCCAAAAATATCCAATGAATTCTGATAACGTGTTTGATTTCATTGAGCTCAGTGCAAATTTTACAACCAATCATGTTTATCCTTCTCTCGTTTCAAATGACTTGGTACCCAAACAAGAATGGACATATTTAAACGATGGAATTCGCAAACGGATCAGCATTCATACAAATTTGCCTCTCGTTTCCGCAAATCTTTATGGACGCTGTTATGAAAGAGATTTTAATTAATTTTTTTAAATTTTGATTTTACTCATTAGAAGACGTCAGACAAATGCACAAATCATAAAATATTATTATATGACATATAAGAAGTCAACTTGACGAAGTCAAAATTTTTCTTAAAATGCGTAAATAACAATTTGTTTATATCTGTTACAGATTGAAAATTAAATTTAAATTTTGAGTATAAATACATTTATTAATGATTGAAAAATAAATGCATAAATACAACACTATCCCTATCAACCTTCGCCTAATTACGCATACAAAGTTTAATACACTTAAGCAATACATAATTTGTTTGCTTTTATTATCACATTCAATGCTGAGTTATTATTTGCTTAACAGTAATGTTTGACTCTTGCTTATGAAAACAGATGAAAGAATGTTTACTCAACATTAAGACTTAATTGAAAACGTTTATTCGTGTATCTTTTCATTTTTATTTTGAAATAAAATTTAATACTTTAATAGGTGAATTTGTGAGCCATTTTTGACTTTTATTTCATTGAAAACAATAATTAACTAAGATCAAAGAGTTTATTTAAAGTTTAAATACCAAACAAAAATGATTTTTGTACACCTAAAATTTAATGGAAAAACACGATAGGTAAAATTTTTAAATTGCATAAACATTCTCAAAATTCGATAAAATATAAAAACAATAAACTAAAAAAATTCTCATGTTCAGAATAATTTTCAACTCGTTTAGCGAATGAGAAATTTTATGTACTAAACTTTACAATAATTTTCATTGATTAAATGAACACATGGTAATCGGTGGCGAACGAAGTTATTGCGTGTGTTTGAAAACAACGATTTTAAAAGATTTGACATTAAATGAAAAAAGAGAAAAACTTTGACAAAAGTTCAACAAAAGTTTTGTGAACATTTTTTCGCGCCGTCACCTCAAACCGAAAACTGTCGCTAGGCAACGGCAAACAAACAGCACTTTGTTCGTTTTTCGGCTTCATTTTTCGCAAATTTTGCGTTCGTTTCTTTTTTTCGCACTCCACTCTTTGAACGCAACGCTCGTTTTAAACGTTGATCGAAAATGAGTCTAGCGACTGAAATGCTTCTGAACGAAAAGCCGTCCACAATTAAGAAGTGGTTGAATCCGTACGCAAGCGACGACAGCGATGCAATTTTTGACAAAAGCTTGCTGCAAACGCCGCAAGCACAAACCTCGAGCGAAGAGCTTTCGGTCGAAGTGCAGAAAGACGACGAATACAACGACATTATTTGGTTGCCTAAATTGAGCGAAGTGCTCGATTTGATCGAAGTGTACATCACTCACAAATCGTCGAAATTGATCGAATTGAAAGAGAAGCGAATTCACGCGTCGACCACAAACACTCAAAACGCGTACAGCAATTTGCTCAATTCTTTCGACGAAATTCAACGTCGCTTTCGCTCTTTCAAAAGTTTCTCGGAAGCGGTGAAAACGTTCGAAACTGATCTGAAAAAAGTTGACCAGCTTTTGTCGCGAGAGATCGTTTTGAAGCGAGAAATGCTCGAAAAGATCGAAAGACAAGGTAGTATTCTCAAAACTCGCGATCCAATCGACGTCAATCAACGGTTCTTAAACAATAATTGCAAAAAGACTTATTCGAATAAAGCGTCAGTCGTTTCTTTATTATCCTCTCGTCTGCGCTCGGCATCTTTGCAGATCACGCCAGCTAAATCTTCAACATTATCGAGTGAAACTGAAGTCGAACAAAATGAACATTCGAATGGATCTTCGAGTAGCGGTGAAGTAAATTTAAATGATCCCGAAAAGGAAACAATTGTCAGAAAACGTAAAAAAGGGTTTAACGAAGAGAGGCGAAAACTGCACTTCATTTATCAATGCCCCAAGTGTACGCTTAAATTCATCGACTCCGTTGTTTTGGAAAAACATCTGAAAACTCATGTTACTAATGAAGTTTCTATCATTCAAACCATAAATTCTAGTTCAGCGACGATAAATACGGAAGATAAAAAGAGATTAAATTTTATATATCAATGTCCAAAATGCAGTCTTAAATTTATTGATGCATCCGTTTTGGAGAATCATTTGAAAATACATACAACTGTTGAAAGCAAGACTGCTGCTACCACAGTTACTTCCAGTTCTGATTCTCATGATGTCATTTCCAATCCTCGGCCAGCACCTACCGTTAACGATAGTCCAAAAAACAAAGGAGTTACATACATTGATTGCGCTATTTGTAGCAGAATAATGCTCATGTCTACAATTGATGACAAAGTAAACCGGAAGTATGGAAAGCTTTGTTGCATCACTTGTAATAACTTTTTTACCGATTTCACTCTCCGACCGACAAACGATGAGTATCAACATTGCAAAGGACCCGCTCAATGTAAGTTCACGCATTGTGAATTATGAAAACAATACATTATTCCGCATATTTTCGCTTTCAGTTAAATGCAATATTTTGAGAAGTGGCTGTAAATGTTGTTGGCTGCGAAAATGTATCAAAACATTTGATATCAACGACTTACACAACGCTTTTTCTCACACAAAATTAATCGAATCAAAGAGGAATTATTCACGTTCAAATCAGGTGCAAACGACCGATATAATAGGTGTTATTTCAAAATTGGTCTCAAGTTCATCTAAATCGGAAGATGATCCAAACTCAAATGCAGTTTCATCTTTTGATTCTAAAAGCAAATCGAACTTAGGCACAACTCTTTTAGCTACTGAACTTTCAGCCTCCGAAATTACCAAACTTACTCTTTCACATAGCAGAGCGATTAGCGCAACAAACAATGAAAACTCAATCCAATCTGATGTAACTAAACAAGAAAAATCTGATGATGCCGATGGCCAAATTTCAAAGACCTCTGAAGATAGTTTTCCAGTGACAATCAAACAAGAACACTGCGAGATCGAAGAACCTAGTTCTTACACATGTGATACAAGTAAGTTTTAGTCTAAACATCATTTCTCAACTAAAACTACTTTGTATAGATATGCTCGAAGGAGCTTGTGGCCCATTTGTTTATTTAACTCCTCTTCCATTTTCAAACTAAGCAGATTCAATTTTCAAAGTGATTATAAACGCTTATTATTTGTAATCAATTCAATTGAGAAAAGGGAAAAAATGAAAGCGATTACAGAACATACAAACATTGTACCGAGAGAAGGTCAGCTACAACTTCCACCAATTATGATTCGAAGACAAATTTTGGTTAAGTTTTCACTGTGTAATATTTTTATTTCAATATTTGAAAAAGTTTCTCAAAAAAACTTTATTTCTACAGAGATTTAAAGAAAAACAGAAATGTTTGAAATCGAGAAATTGAATGTGAATTTTTTATCGTCTATTAATTTTTTTCAAATTGGATTGAATTATATTTTGTGTCTCCTCTCTTTTTGTAAAATTTGTTTTCATTTGGAATAAAACGAACGAATTATGTCGTCGACATGCATTCGATAACAAAAGCTCTATCAACGAAGAAAGAAGATAAATATAAGATGAAGAAAGAAAGAATGAGAGAAAATCGTTTTATTCAACTTGAATTAAGTCGACATTTTATTTGTTTTGAATGCATCTAAATTTAAATGAAAAAAGTTGTAATAGTTGACTGAATGTTAGAAAATTTATTAGAGGTATGAGTTTTCAGATGTTTTTCCAAAACAACGGAGTCGATAAACTTAAGCGTACACTTTGGACATTGATAAATGAAGTGCAGTTTTCTTTAAAGCCTTTCGAAAAAGAAAGAAACAAAATTTGCGAAAAAATGAAGCCGAAAAGTGAAATCAAATTGCTGTTTGTTTGCCGTCGCACCCGACTTTTGCGCATACGTCGTACGCGGCACACGATATTTTGCAGACGACAAACGCGCCGTCGGCGAGTAGACGATCGACTAAAGAGCGAAGCGAGTGGTGAGCGAAGAGTGAAGCGGAGAAGAGTGCGAGCACAATGTCTCGTTCGGGAATCGGTGGAATCGAGCACAAAATGAAAGAGAAGCAACTTCAAACCGATCGGCAGATAAGCGAAGCGTTTCAAGATTTGACCAAATTGATGGAGAAAGCGAAAGAAATGTCTTCGTTGTCGCGAAGCATAGCGCAACGTTTGAAATCGAAAGAAGGCGAACCGCAAAGCGGCGAAACGGAAACGTTCAAATCGTATTTGTTGAGTTTAGGAATGAGCGGAGAGGCGTTCGAAGATACGATCACTAAAGAGAAGTTTGCGAACGAAAGCGATTTCTACAAGCATCTAGGAAAGCAAGTGTCGCACATTGTCAAGAATATGGCGCAGCGTTTCGGCGGTCAAATGTCGTTAACTGATGTTTACTGTGCTGTAAACAGAGCGAGATTTCAAGACGTAAGTTGTTTGCTGCTGCTTGTCGGCGATTAATCTCCTCTATTATTCTTTCTCAATTACATTTTCTAATTTTTCGGGCGTTTAAAGCACTCGCACCGTTTTTTATGGACTGCACACCGGTTTCACCTCATAAAAAGCTAATCGCGAATTTCCTGCTTTCCAAATTTCAAAGTACAAAAAGCAAAATCAGAGTGAAAGACGAAGAAAGAAAAAATCCTTGTACTCGACTTGCGTTCAGTCCACACTTTGATTGTTTTGAGTGCACTTTAAATCTCAATGAACGCTTCTTTCGCCAAATACTGTTGAAGAAGTGTCGTGCTTTAATCGAGGCCACAGCATTTTTTCTAATCGCCTTTTCCTTTTCGTCACGAATTTAGATAAATTAGAGAAAATTTAGTTTTCGCGGTTATTGTTAATTTTAAAAAGAAAAAACGATAAGCAATTTGTTCGCCTCAATATTCGCACATTAATTGCTGGCCGCATTTCTCGGATTTGACACAAGAGACAATAGTAACGGTGGAACGTATTCGAAATGAATGACAAGTTTTGCTTTCTTTTAAACTAAATCACTAATTGAAAATTCTTTTTCCTTCGTTTATTTTCAGCTCATATCGGCGGAAGATTTACTCAATGCTTGCTATACATTGCAGAAACAAAATCTTGGACTCAAATTAGTCAAATATGAAAGCGGTTTAATTGTTGTTGAATGCGATAATTACAATCAAAATGAGATGAATGAGCAAATATTAGAAATAATACAGATGCATTATGATCGATGTTCAGGAGATGCTGGTCTCACGGCGAACCAACTTTCGCTTCATTCCGGTATATCATTGTCTTTAGCGCGACAAAGACTACTTAATTGCGAATCAGTCGGCTTCATATGTCGCGATGAGTCCATACAAGGAATGGCATTCTTTCCGAACAAATTTTTAGATCCTTCATTCAGCTAGTCAATGAAAATGGTAGGTGATCAATGACACACAAGAAATGAATTCTTTTTTACTTACCTTTCGATAAATAATCGATAAGGTGTAAATAATAATTATTAATGATAAGCAAATATTAAAAAATTACACGATTTTTTCTCATAACCCAAATATTTCCCACCAATGGCCATCAAACTTGCATTACCGGCGACCATCTGTTGCAAAGAAGAAATCATTTCATTAATTTAAATCTTTTTTGCATTGAACACCTGACATCAAACAATCACTACAGCAAATGGCACACAAATTTACGATTTGCAACAACACTTTTCGCTACACGTAACACGAACTCTTTGGACAGCTGAAGTCACTAATCGCACGTACCTCCTGACGGTGGGGGTGGTGCTGCATATGTGTGATGATGCATTAAATTGAAAGCTGCTGCATTAGCATACTGATGGGAACTATTAGTTGTCGACGCGGAGTTCGTGGTTACCGCGCCTTGATTTGCACTTAACAACATGCTGTAATTAACAAACGGAAAATTTTGTGCGAACAAAAATTGAGCGTAGAGATTATTTTGAGTCGGGGTCGTCGTTGCGGTTGTAATTGATGGAGACTGCGATGAATATGACGACTGCTGCATCGAACCGCGGCTCATTTGATGATGCTGTGTATGTTGTGTATGAGGTATTGGCGTTATTGTCACCATAGGCTTACTATCCGCTTGTTTGTTTGTCGAGGAGAGTTGAGTTTGCTTTACTGAAGAAGAACTCGACATTCGCTGGAAAGGAGACACCGGTGACGATCGACTGGTCGCTGCACCCGATTGTTGAGTTTGCTGAACTTGCTTCTGTACTGTTTTTGTCTCTTGTCGCGATGATTGACTGTTTTTGCCTTCACTCAAAAACTTAGAAATTTCGTGCTCAAATGCATATTCAATACCTGGAAACTGTTTTGATTGTTGCGTTGTACCAGACTGTGTCTGCTGTTGTGGTTGTTGTACTTTTGTTTGACGTTGATTTGTTTGTGTTTTCTCCATCGATGGATTACTATTTGGATAATTGCCTAAACTATTCTTAATTATTTTTTCTAGTAGTACATTTTGAGTGAAATTTGTCACTTCAATTTGTTTCGCACTTTTCATCATATTCTTTTGCAAATTCTGTTGTTGTTGTTGTTGTTGCTGCTGCTGCTGCTGCTGCTGAGGTGATTGTTTGGATTTTTGCGTGTTGTGAGACACTGAAGTAGAGGCACATTTGTTAAGCAAAGAAGTAGGCGAAGAGCGTGAAGACTGTCCAGAGAACGCCACTTGCGAGGTAACCACTGGATTTGATGATTTTGAACTGTTGCTCGTAATCACTGAAGTATTGAGAGTGTTCGGTGGTGGAGATGAAGTCTTAGTCGGTTTCGGCAAAGTTGCTGAAGAAATGGCAGTTGTAATGATTTTGTCAACTGAACACATAAGTCCTTCGGGCTTACTTGTTGTAGGATTTGCAGTTGACTGTTGCTTGATTTCGACGTTATCTTTCGCACTGAGATTTACAGGAGTATTTGTCCCGTTTTTGCTTGTAGTGATTCTGTCGTTTTTAACTGTAACTGCTGCGATAACAGGTGCACGATGATGTTGTGATGAGATTGATGAAGAAATTCCTGTTGAAGAGGTATTAACAAGTCCTGATGATGACATACTCGATTGTTGAGGAACTTGTGGAGGCTTTTTGATGAAGGATATACAAGTCTTATTTGTTTGCACTTTGTTACACAAGGTATCACTAATTTTAGTCTTCGTCGAAATCAAACTTTGATATTCGTCCATCAAAGCCTTTGTGGTAATCCAACCTTTAGGCCAAATTGGTTTAACTTCTGTTTCGAAAAAAGTTGTCAAAAATTCTTCTTCATTATGGCATCTAACTCCTGTCACTTCGGAGAGATTCCTTTTCAAGCTAACTGCTGTCTTAATCAAACTTCGTGCTTTTTCTGACCATCGGAATTCTTTCTTTGGTATATTTGGCTCCTGTCCCTCTTCAACTCTTCCATTCAATTTATCTCTTTCCCACGAAGACATTGCACTTTTATAGCTTTCGTGATATTGTTTTTGCAGATCGCTCATTATCTTGGCTACTTCATCGCGGAGAGCAGCAAGCGTCAGGTGGAGTTTGTTTTCTTCGTTTTCTAATCTTAACTTCTTCGCTCTTTTCATCAATGTTTCCTTTGTGCAGGGCAAAAGTGCACCTAAATAGGCATAAACCTGATTTCTGTGGTTGCTTGCCATTTCACGACACTTAAGTTCGATTTCGAGAAGAACTTTGTTCACATCGTTGTCTTTAAAAAACTTTTGTTTACCCTCTGCGTTAACTAATCGCAGTTCTTTTATCTTATCGAGTGCTTCGCATAGACCTGATGGCAGAGCGTCTGGCAGCTTCGGGATCTGACCGCTTTGCACGATATTTAAGTTTCCATCACTACCATCTGACGAATTACCCGACGTATTGAGAACGGCGCTGCCGTTTGGAAACATATCTCCTTTAACAACAGACTCAATAACTGAATCAATAGAACCGGTTGCTAATTGTCTATTCTCATCATCATCTTTTGAGTTCGATTTGCCTGAGTCTTCATCCTCATTTTCTTCTTCATCATCGATGATAATGTTTCGCTTTGGTTTAAACACATTTACACAAGCGTCGTTATTTTTCGAAACGTTTTCTGTAAACGTTTAAAAAGGAGAGAAAAACAATGAAATTTAATTGAAAATAATTGCAAGAATATACCTTGAGGATATTTATCTTTTTTCGCTTTGATCAACGAATTCAAATTCTTTCCTCCATTATTCAAACGCTTTCTTTTAATGCCAGGAACTTGAGAATCAATATCACGTTTACGCTTTGAGAGAAAAAAAAGAGATTAAGTAATATAAAAAAGTTATCAAATGATGATCAGCGATAATGTAGATCGACATCATTTCGATTTTCATTTCATTTGAATAAAAAAAAGTGAAAATTGAATAGCGGAGAAAAATTAAAACATGACACTGATTAAATATCACCTGGTGTCGAGAAAAGCGAGCATTGCGAAAGAATCACTTCGGGACTGCGAGAGTGAGAGAGAGGAACAGTTGAACGGTGTTATTGCAATGATCCAATCAGAAGCGAAAAGGTAGCATCGTTTATGAATATTATAAAAATGCTCCATTTTGTGTGTTCATAATTAATTCATTTAAAAAAAAAATTATTTCATTCAATAAGAAAATAACACAAATAAGGAAATAAAATTACACACACGCACAAAAATATTTTCTCCTCTTTAAAATCGCCTATAAATTATATGAATTTGGATTATATTCTACGTCAAACTATGGTCCCTCACTAATGTGGAGTAGTATTGAGATTCATTATCTTGATAAGTTAAGAAGAAATAATATTTTTTAATACTTTCAATAAAAAAATGCCTCGAATAAAGAAGGTGAGCTGAGAAGGCGAGGAGAGCGTTTTTGGCGTCGATCACGCTCTCGTTGTTGTATTTGACTACTCAACAAATCAGTTAAAAATTACAAAATGAGTGGAAAAGAGAAGAGAGAGGCGAAACAAGAAATAAACCACCGCTAATTACTCTTGCCTAACATTCAAATCGACAAATAACAAAACGTAGAAAAACATTTTCACATTATTCGCTTTTCGGTAAAAGTGATAAGCGGCGAATAAATCGAAAAACCGAGATGAGTTGTCGTTATTGGAAATGCATTTGTGTAAACAGAAATAAGAAACCTACTTTCTTCATCACAGGCTTATTATTGAAATCGTCGTCATCTTTGTTTTCTTCTTCGTCCTCATCGCAAAGAGGCTTAAAGTCGAGTTGACCGCAGTTAATGTAAAAACCGCCATATTTTGTGGTTAAAGTGGATGGAATCAACTCGTCATACGCTTCTTCGTTATCAATAAACGGATCATTCTCGTCGTAACCCATGCCTTTGTCTATGTAATCCTCAATGTCGACATACGTTTTTCGTTTCGGACCGTATTTCGCCTCGAATTTCTTCGCGATTTCGCGTAGCTTTCGTTCTTCGTTATCGTCCTGTTCGGCGAACGGATTGTCGGTATCGTCGACACGGCCCTCGCCTTCCACTGTTCGTAGTAAATCGAGATACGAGTACTCCGGAAACGTTTCGTTTGTGGTCTCTTCCAGTTTCAACACGAAACGATGCGTTTTCGGAATTTCTTTGCTTCCGCTCGTGTTGCTCTTTCCGAACACAGTGTCGCGCGGCTCACCGTCCGACGGTGCGATGGTGGTGAACGCGATCCGCTTTTGCATCGCGAACAGGCAACCGATCGATTCGTGGTTTACGCTTACGTATTGTAAAGTATTAAAAAACAAGAGTGGAAAACGAACAAAAAAGAGAGAAAGATGAATAAATAAATTACGCGTTGAGAAGAAGAATTGCGTTCATTTCGCCGCAACAGTATTCGTATACGAGGCGCGAAACGAATTCTCTCTTCGCACGAGTAGCAAACGATCGAATCGCTCCTCTCTTCGACAGTGCGCTCGTCGTCGGCGGACACTGCGAAACACGCGATAAAAAAACGTTCGACGATCGAATGTGTCACACTTCTTTTCGCTTCTTCTCCGTGTGTTTTTCTTTCGCTCACCGCTCGTTCACTGTTCGCTCACTGTTCACAAATAATGAGTCCGCCATCACATGGATTAAATCTCTGCTGACGTCACAGCGCTCAGCCTCTCGCCGATTGGTCGCCGCGCGCGAACACAGTTCCCCACTTTACGCACGGTAATGCTCTTCATTCACGGCTACGCGTGCGACACGCCCTCTCCGCCTCGCTTCCCCCTCATCGAGCGCAGCGAGCGTCGTACTCCGCCGTCCGTCGGTGTCCGCGCTGGCCGCACGCGTCGCGCGCGAGCATTCGCTTTACTAATAACTCTTTATTTGCCTTTTCTTAAAGATAACATTCGTTTTTTAAACATTGTCGATGAACAATTTGCGAAATACTTACTATTTGCTTCTTTTTCTTTAGCTTTTTTCTGTATAATCATTATTTACACAAAATATTCATTTTTATTGTAAATTTAATCATTTGCTTATTTCTTTACGCTCTTCACTCTTCTTAGCATTCGCGAGTCGCACATTTTCACGCGAAAGCATTTCTAAATTTTGCTCTAAATGCATATTCTTCGTAAGCGTCTCTTCGAGCATTCGCAACAGTCTTCGATTAATATCTTTTTGCGTTTCGTCTCCTTTCGCTTTTATAAAATCGAACACCCGTTTCACGGTCAACTTCTCCATGTTCGATGTCGGATGAGGATTGAAATCACATCGTCCTTCAATACAATAGTAATCGATCAATTGTTTCTTTTCGTTCAATTCAACAGTTAACTTTGCATAATTCATTTCCAACTGATTTATTCTTTCCTCCAGCGTCCATTTTTCCTGTTGTAATTCAGTTATTCTCGAAACCAATTGAGCGTTTTCTTGCTCTAATTGTGATCCATTCGCTACGACGGACGCCGATGATATCTCTTCAAACGATCGAACAGGCGACGCTTGTTTACTATCTGAACTTGAATGTACACTCGGAGCTTCAACGTTTTCTTTGGAAGACATGAAACTCCAAGATCCAACACTACTCGAATCATTACCATTTTGAGACTTATTGTGAATATCAACGGTTACAGCGCTAATACTTTTCTCATTCAAGGCTTCCTGTAATTTTTCTTGAAGCTTTTCAGCTCTTTTTCTTTCAGAATGCAATTGCCTCTTAAGTTCTTTCACCATCATTAAACCTTTTTTCTCGTGAATCTTTCGCTCCTCAATTATATCAACAACTTGCTGATGTAAATCATTGATTGCTTGTTCTTTACTGCTAATGTTACTTTTTAATTCTTCAATTTCATTCACAAGTTCGATTTTAGCTTTTTCGTTTGTTTCAAGTAATGTTTTTAACTCTTTGTCGTTTTCTTCTATTAACCTTTCAAATTTACGATTGCTTTCATCTTTTTGTGTCTTAAGTTCTTCTTTAGTTGTGACCAATTCTTTTTCGAGATCATTATACTTTGTAAGCATAATTTCCAATTCTTTTGAAAGAGTGTTCTGCGAATCTCTTTCTTTCTTTAAATTCTCATTCTGCGTTAGTAGGTCTTTTAATTGCGCTTCTAAATCTGCAATTAATTTCTCATAATTCACTTTCAACTCGTTGATTTCATTGATTTTTTGCTGCTTTAAATCGTCAATATGGGCTCTCATCTCATCAATTATGTTTTTTCTCTTCTCGCACAGTTCAGAAGATTCGCGCAGTTGTTCTTTTAAGTTTTCCAAAGAGTTAACCTTAGCAACCATTTCTTTAAGTTGAGAATTAATATTTTCATTTTCTGCGCTTAAATCGTGAACTTGTTGATTCAACGCGTTAATTTTACTTTCTAATTGTTCTTTTTCAGCTAAAACAGCGTACGACAATTGTTTCGCTGTTTCATCTTCACCCGATAAGCTGCCAATATTGGTGTTTGCTTTCGTTGTTGCACTTTCCTCGTTCGACGATGCTTCCTGTGCTTTCAACAGCATAGCGATCTCTTGTCGAAGCATTTCATTCGTGAGCTTAAATTCATTTTCTTGTGCAACGATTTTCTGCTGCAAAATATTATTCTCTTGCGTTAATTTCTCAATCAATTCTCTGTCTTTCGACGAGTTACGCGTTAAATTACGCGCGAAAGATAACGGATTCAGACTTTGCTTCTCGAGATTATCGCATTTACTTTTCCAAAAAGTGATCTCATTTTCGTACTTTTTGATTTTATCTTCGAACGAATAATTGGTCGTTTTCAATTCTAAAAGCTGATCCTTTAAAAGAGAGAAGAGAGAAACGAAGTTAATTGATAAATAAAACGGCTATGGAATGAAGTGAAATGCTTCAATTGCATTGACATTTGAAAAAGAAGCATTTGAAAAGATAAGGCGTTCGCAGTTCGAACAAAGCGTTGATTCAATGAAACGATAGCAAAAGTAAATAAGGAAAATGAATGAGATTAAAGCTTAGAAATGAAAGCAAACGCAAGAATGGTTGCATTACGAGGCATTGCATGCGTCAAAAGTATTCGAATCGAATTTGAGACAAATTAAAGCATAGCGACAAACCTGTAAACGTTGAAACTCTTCTTCAGACAGCGACGAACTCATTGCTTACACTCGGTTCGAATGCGACATTCGTTTCGAAAATCGACAGTAGTTCGAAGCGAAACGCGAGAGAACTTCGAATTTTTTGTCGCTTTTATTTTGATACGTTTTTGGCTTGGCTTTTAATGCGACTCTTCGCCAGTCGTCGCTAAGCGACAGACGCGTGGCGCTGAATTACGAAATGCTTGAAAAGTTTTTCGCTTTCAAAACGCAATTGCTTAAAATGCAAAATTCAAATGTTTTGCTTGTCATTTCTCCTTGCTTACAACATTAGAAAATACAGTACAGTTAGTAAAATAAGTAAGTAAGTTTAATTCGCTGCAAAAACTTTGAATCAATTTGAAATGTGAAATGTAAATGTGAAAATAATAAGAATATGAGACAAACATTAATTGAGAATTCAACAGCTCATAACTCGTGTGTTCAATGTTTTGTAAACTTTTGTAATAATTTAGAAAAAAAAGTCAAATTGCATCGATTACCACAAATCAAAAACCGATAAATGCGTAAAAATTAATTCAAATATTTTCAAACAAAACACAATCAGTGTGAGTTTGAATTGAAACTTATCAGTTTGTTTTTTGAATTTTTATTAAAAACTTTCATTTGAAGTGCTTTTTGATTGCGCAAATTATAATTCAAGTCTCGATAACTTTGTTAGAGTTCAATCATTTTTACTGTCAATTACTTTTTATCCATTTAAGCAGAAAAGCAATATTATTCGAATCGCAGGGAAAATTTTTTTATTTTAAATGTTTCAAAAATTTAAATAAGTGATTAAAATGGATCGTTTGATTTTTGTGTTAAATGAACAGCATACTCATGCCCCGGAATTCCTTTTCTACCCGAAACTTAAGCTCAAACATTCAGAATCCTGAAACGCGGGACTTTTCAGAGTGAATCACGGGAAGAGGTTGTATGATTTAAAATAATAACTTTTCTCGACTCTTTTATCTCTTATTTATATTATGAACAGTTTTACAAAGAGCAATGCATTTTATTTATGGAGAGATCACGCACAAACTTTATGCTTAACAGAATTATCAATTTTAATTGTTTTTAAGAGGGTGAAACACTTCCCTCTCGTATTCTCAATTTATGTTTGATGGATAAGGGCAGGTTTTTAGGTGCCACTAACCAAGATTTATGAATTTACTTTTAAAATAGTTATCAAAAAACTAAACACGAATCTTTTTTCCTCGTTCATATACAGTCGCGATAAAAACAGTGATGAACTTCAAAGATAAGAATAAATATTAAAATAAAATAAAGAGAATTATGCGAAGCTCGGTGGCTTTAACTGAGATTGACTGACCGTGATTTGGTGTTGCAAACTTTACTATTGGTTTTGCACCAAAATATTCGCAATTAAACGATTCATTCTCATTTTTCCACTTTAACTAGCGTATTCATGTTTTTCGTTTGATTTTTTTGCAAAACTTTTTACAGAACTTGTTTCGCTTAGCGCAAATTAAAGATTTTTTAATTGTCTCCTTTCTCTCTTGCAATGAAAAATAAAAACGAACTTAATGACAATGAAAGAGCAAAATCTTAATATTCAATTAGCATTAAGCTCACTTCAATTTTAATTTGGTGCTATGGAAATAAAAGAAAATATAAGAACAAAGAGAATGTGCAAGAATTAAACTCTGCATGAGAGAAAAGCAGAATTTCACGAAAATAATTAGACAAGATGATTGGATATTCTTTCTACCTTCCCTTCATTAATCAAAATTAAAAAATATAATTTTAATATTGGAAATTTAAATTTTTTAGATCTCTAAATCGAAAATATCGAAACATAAAAATATATTAATCATAAAGTAAAAAAAGTCCAAATTTAACACTTTATTGTATATGCTATATGTACTACAGGGTGTGTGAATTAAAACGTAACACATATAAAGTCGAATAACTTTTTATCGGTTAAACCAAAAAATTTGATCTTTCACAAAGTTATGCAAGAACATCCGCAACATATAACGACACATAAAATAAACAAATCGGTT
>NCKU01003114.1:0-16189 GCA_003675995.1 Dinothrombium tinctorium | reverse complement strand
TGTTCTCTTACAGCTGCTGAAAACCGAAGAATAAAAACAGCTAATTGAAAACGACTCTGAAAATACGATTTAAACTTTACCACTTCAATTGAAAAAACATTTTGAGATACGGAAACTGAGGCAAACGCGGTGATAAATTTAAAAACGAAGTAAAAAATAGCGATGTGTTCACTATTTGATTTTTGGCATTTCGCCTCTTCACGACCAAGAGTTGAGAAGAGAATTTACACGAACGCAGAATGAGCACAAATCACGTCAAAAGATTTGAGAAACACTTCGAATGAATGCATCAAAAGTTGTTTTCGTTTGTTTCGAAAGAGCGACGCGTCAAGGTTTCAAGAACGTCGACATTTCAAGAATACGAAGGATCATTTAATAATTACGTCGTCAGAAGCATAAAACACAAGTGGAGAATGCGGAGAATAGTTGAATGGCTGCAACTGCACCGTCGAACAAAGAAGCTTTTTTACGAATAATTCGCCGTGAGATATTCATATCGACAGCATCCATTAGAAAGAGATTGAAGGAATACATCAAGTCTGAAAACTGAGAAACTTGCATCTAAAATCTTCGCTTAAGCAACAATTTCTTTAGATATGCGATTTTATCTTTATTCCCGATCTAATCACGATGTTAGAAAGGTGAAAAATGCCTCAATATGCATTAATAAAATTTAAATGGATTTTCAAGAGAGAAACTTGATCAAAGTTTATCTTAAAATCCTGGTCTTTTAAAAATAATCGAATCAAAGCTTCGACTTCAATCTTAAAACAAAGTTCGCTCATCTGGTATCAGTGGACGTCAGAAGATCTTTTTCAATGTATAAAGCAATGCTTTCAAAATTACACCATAAACTTACGAAAATATTGAAAAAATTTAGTTTATTATAACAAATTTCTTTTTTAACAAATTTAATTAAACTGCCGATTTAACTCCGGATTTTACTTATTTTAAATGCAATTTTTAACTGCCGAAAACCACATCTCTACTGATGACCACTTTGCTCACATATCCATTAAACATCGTACACAGCATTCTTTAACTTTTAAAATTTAAAAATCTAATTAACATGCCTTTGTGAAAAGATTAAATTTTTAAACCAAAGTATGAATGTTATCATTTGTCGCTAAAAAAGAAATTAAACATGCCCACCCAATATTGGGTTACGTAATTACCTTTTCTCTCATTTTTGACAACTGTTTAGTATTCCTGAGGAAATTTATGATTACTTTGGAGATTTCTGCGCTGAAGCTCTTATATGGTGTAAGTATCGCAAGAGAAATTTCAATTACAAAGTGTTTTGGCGATGAATTCGGAAAGCGATGAATCCATTTCGTTGAGATTTTAACAAAGCTCGTCAACAAGCTCATCCTCGCAACTTTTTCCATTATGTGTAGTAGCCCTTTTCTACTGAAACTCAAAGTTAGTTCATATCGCTTTTATGGTTGAAATTGTGACTTTTTTACTTAATACACAAATACAAAATGTTTTTGTCGCGAAAGGCGCTTTATGTGCATTGAGCACAGTGTTGTTCTACACATTAATTGCTATCTCATTGGCGATAGCGGAGTTGCTCATGCTTTGCTTCAGTTACAAATATTTACGAGTTTAACTCTTCGTACTGTGATTATTATTGATATGAATGCTGTTGGGCTAAAGTGCATGCAACAAAATTTGGTTTCTTTTCAGCACCAAAATTCAAGTCCCTAGTGACATCGATTATTTTCACATCACTCTTCGTCTTAAATCTTTTTTTAATGCGTTCACAAAAGCGCTGACAACTTTAAATTCTAGTTGTCATTTGATGAAGGATTGATATCAATTGTAAGATTAAACTGTTTTTGCAGTCACGAGTGTACACATGAGTATCTTCCCCATATCAGTGTTACTAATGTTAGTGCAGCTCTTTCATTTTCATAAATACGCGTTCAGAGAATAATTAAGAGCGAGACGTTATTGGAAATGCGAAGAGTTTTAGAGACGTGCGTCTAGAGTCGCGTGTGAAGCTATGTGGAACACGTAGACGTTGTCTGCCAGCTTAGGTTATCCAACAAGCGACGAGTTTGAATTTGTCCTCATTTCTGCACGACACTGTTCAAAATCGAATGAATTTGGTTGCCGTGTTATTCCGGTAAGCTTTCCCGCTTTTCATTTTGTTTGCCAAATCGCATCCGCAAACGTTTTAAATTGCGAAAATCTTTTGCTTGCAACTTCTTTCGAGATTAAACGAAACTTATGCGAACTTGGTCCACCTACTTGAGGTTAATAGCATAGCATATAAAGCGAAAGTTTTTTTCTCTAAGTTTTTTACTACATTTCTCTCTTGTTCAATCTTCATCCCAAATTGTTACAAAACAAGTTAAAACCATTTTATCGCCTTTGTGAGTAAAAACCTTTCTTCCATACGAACGTGCACTCTGCGCGAAACATGAAAACTCTCGAATGCGGCAAGCGACTTGATGACAACTAAACTTATTTAGTTTGCGACAAGATCATTAACATTTTAAGAGTTGATTATAGTTAAGTAAACAAAAATTTCTCTTAATTTCGCTCTCAAATCGTATGATAAAAAATTCAAAGCAATCGAAAAAGTGTCAAAACTATTCTGGCGTTTCATTGACGGGACGATACGCTTTAAGCACGTTATTCGTGATCGTGTAAACAAAGTTTTACTCTAATTTGGTGGTCTGACGAAACAGGAATCTCTTGCTGATTATATCACTTTACTATCAGCGAGTTGTAATTTCAAACATTGCGTAAGATTGTGTTTTTTGCATTGATACACTCGACGTTCACTCTCAGCGGCTTTCGTTTGCTTGTCGGCAACAAAATATTAAACTTTATTTGCTTCGCTCACTTGTAGTATTAATGCGTTAACAAAACACGTTAATTCACCGCCTTCGCAGGTAATACGACACATTGTTTTAGAGGATGATAACATTACAGACACAATTCGATAATTATTACAGTTTTAGTTTTTACTGTTTATATTCTCTAATTTAAAAATTTCACAACTTATTGGCACAAAATGCTCTTTAAGGCACCTACAGTTATGGTACAAAAATTTTACATTCGCTTTCGAGTTACACTGACTGTTGAATTAGTTATTTGTTTACACTTATTTCACTCAATATTTTTGGTAACGGTAAACGCAGAGTAAGACTGAGGTAAAGCACCGCAAAAAAACATTTTTGCTCTTCATCGATATTGCAATTGAAACTGAGATTGGCCTCGAAGATACGATCAACGCCATTACAGCAGTTGGTCAATGACTGGATACAGCAGTGACATGTGCTCGGCTCCGCGAATTGGAAGCTTGTTAACGGAATAATGTTTAACCATATCTGGAATGCTGTTGAAAGGTTTGCTGAAAACTCCGAGCACATATTTGCCGTCGTTCTGTTGAACAATTTTCATATGCATAAATCCTTTCGCACTCCTGCAAACGAGAATCGCTTATTTCGTGATTAATGAGCGTTCGCTTACTTCAATGATAAAGAGTAGTCGTGTTTTGTACTTTCCGAGTTACGTATTAAAAAACTGCCTTCTTTCGCCGAGCGCAACAAATTTTCTGCGTCTAACCTTCTTATCGAACCGTGAAACCAACTAAAATTCGAGTGAATTAGTTTTGCTCCACTCTGGCCCTATAAAGCTGTCCAAATCGCGTTTCGACCGCGAACGTGCCGATTTGGCCGATTTGGACACACTTACCCTTGCTTCTCAAGTGGAATGGTGACATCGATTGCCTCGGAAAGCGGTGCGGCGATTGGGAAGCCGAAGTTGAACGCGAGCTTCTTGCGCGATGCAACTTTGGAGCAATTCTCGTTGCTGACATTGTACAGATTTAAGCTTAAATTCAATTGCGTTTCACGTCCGATTGTTCTGTTTTTGCCTGTTTGCGCAAAAAAACGTCATTAGTATTCGATTCGTGTTTTATGCAAAAAGTTTACAGACGAAACAACATTGAAAAAGGCGAGAATGCGGCGAACGCAACGGTTCGCACTCGCGTTCACCACAATGTT
Organism: Dinothrombium tinctorium; assembly: GCA_003675995.1. Classification (NCBI taxonomy): domain Eukaryota; kingdom Metazoa; phylum Arthropoda; class Arachnida; order Trombidiformes; family Trombidiidae; genus Dinothrombium; species Dinothrombium tinctorium. Next base: position 12,167 of record NCKU01003114.1, on the reverse strand, counting down.
CGCTATCGCTGCATAATTCAAGCGCGTAGTAATGGTAATCGAAGCTTTGAAACTTTTCTTATTTCGCCATCTCGAAATGTTCTCTTTGATTTGCAATTCTGAGAGCATCGCTGTGCGTCCATATGTTTCGCTCGTACATTTCATTATTTATCAGACAAAATACTTTGTTCACCACTTTCGTCGACGGCGAGAGCGTTTCGCGAGCACAATGAATTCGCGTTAATATAGCATTCGCTACTTCGGTGCGTGTAAATCCACGCTTTTCGCGCAGAAAACAATAAAACAACAAATGTTAGTGGCGAATAAATAGCATTAGCGAGAGAAAAGCGAGCAAAACTTTTTCAACGCGTTGCTTCTTCTGCTCGTAATTTACAATTTCTTTAGTCTTATGGCGAGCAGCGATGCTCGAAACAACTCCGCATCGTTTCAACGCTAATGTCTGCATCGGTGCGCTCAGTTCTAGCTCGCCGTTCAATTCAGCCTTCCGACTCGTTTTTCACTCCAATAAATGCCATTAGAATTGAATACGTGAGCTTACGAGCATTGTGCGCGCCGATTTCTGTTACCCTTTATTCGAGCCACGTCCGCGATTACTTTCGCCGCTGAACTTTCACAATCTATTTTGTACACTTTATGGCCAATAAAATGTATAATCTGCGCTGGAATATGAAAATAAATAACATTCACATTATGATTGCGGCGAAATTGTTTCAACAAGCTTTCGCAGATCAAGCGTAACGCGACGATTAATTTATTCACTGCCTGCTACATGTTTGCCGCTGTTTACGCCGCTTCTTGCCGTCGTTTAAGATTTGTAAAAGCGGCGCGTTGAAGACAACAGCAACATGCAACATTTGATCACATTGATGCACGCATCGAGCAGATGTAAAAGAAACGAAATGAGCAAATTATACGGGTTAATAGAAAGAGAATAAGCAATGGTTTTTCCCAATTGCAAATAATTATCATAATTCTCACGCAGTCAACTGCTTGAAAATATAGGCGAGCGCAGCAGCGTTCGCGAGCGCGTTCATAAATTTCGCTTTTCTTTTTCTCAATTAAAAGATTGATCGCACGTCACAAAAATGCGATTGTGTTCATACAGAAAGTGTAGCCTCAACAAAAGTGCTTTAAGACGCTGTTGCGATACGCGCTTCTCTTTCTAAATTTGCAATCATTAATCATAACGTGAAAACTGGTGTAATCTTCGTGTGTAAGGATTTAGCGAAAACGAACATTCAATTCTCGTATTCGAGTGTCAATGCGAATTTACAGCTACGCTAAATGTGAAATGCACACGCTTCGCGCGTTTAACCGACAGCGAATTTCCTAATTTTTTTCTTCAATTCGAGCGTTTCGCGAAGGCAAACTGGGCTGCTTTAACAAAAAAGCTTCAAGAATCGATTGGAAATGAAGAGAAGTCGAACAATTGATGCACATTTTTGACACTCTATGCGTAGAACACAGTTTAACGCTTTCGAAACAAGTCGCTTGCAAAAGCAAGAAACGAAAGCGAGATTTCTCGTGTCAAATCGTGTAACGCACACATCAAGTGCGAGTTCCGGTAAAGCTGTGTATTTAATGCCATCGTCGAGGTTATGTCATCGAGAGTACAGCGAAAACGGGTGGCTTTGTCGTAATTCTGTTGAAAAAAACTGGTGCGCACTTTACTATTTATCCGCGAGAAGCAGCGAGTTTTTATATGGACGTTTGCGTCGATATATTGTCTTGCGGAACGTATATGACAATTCTTTTATCTCTTTCGTTTATCCATTTTGAGGGCGAGTGTCGCCTTAAATTCTGATGCCAGCGCTTTGTGACAGAATGCAATTAAGGTCACAATCAATTCTTTTCTCTTTGCGAACATCGCTTTAAACACAGAAAGTGAAATAATCATTGCATCGAAGTTGTAATTCAATTGAGCACTGTTTTTGTCATGTTTTTTCGTTTCACGATAAAATTCAACCATAAAGCAATGATCGTACTACTCTATCGTTTTCGATCTGTGCGAGTGCACGCTTCAATTAACAATAAGACAAGAGCAGTGTTTGCACATTTTGGCGATAGTCGAAAAATATTTGCGCTCGCAAATTTTATCTAATAAGCAAACAGTGAGCGAATAATAATAAACTTAATTGTAAGCATTATAATCGCGTAAATGAGATAATGGTTGTGATTACTTCGAACATTATTACATTTTTGTGTTTTCAACCTCCTCAGCGTTTTGATTGTAAAGTTTGCTGTTATTCGTTCAACGGTCGCTGTCGGTTGCATCGATGCACTCACCAATTTTAATTTTATTCTTCATTCTAGAAGCGGATGCGTTCAATGCATACACGAAAGCGCTCAAATTGAGAAACTCGATGTTATAATCATTAAAGTAGGTGTTCTTGCTACAGAATCTGGTTAACATTCACGAATTATGCGACATTCGGTCGAGCAATCAATTAGAGTGTACTGCACGGAAACTTGAAAAGCAAAAATCAGTTTTTCGACCATCGTCATTTAAATGCGAGAATAAAACATAATGGTGCAAACGCGAAAGTTGTTTCGATTAATGAAATACATGACAAAGTGGGATAATCAATTGTATATCGGCAACGTGATTGAGCCAAAAAACTTTTTCTTTTCAATCTTATTTTCAAATCTTATTTTCAAGCTTATTGTCGTTTTGACTTTGAGGCGAACTAATAAACTATAAAGCACACGTTCAACAATTGAAAAGTGTTTGTGAATAGCCTCTCTTGAATAGGTCCAGGCTTTGCTAGCGATTAAATTGGGTAATCTGCTCGAACGCGAAATCACAATGACACAAATAAAAAGCGATGGCATTCGAGCGAGTTTATCACTTTTCAAGACCTATTAATGTTTCCGTTGTGTACTAGAAAATTGGTTTTCAACTCGCAATATAGCCAAGCAAAGAGCGGCATAACAGCATAACAGCGAGAGAGAGAGAGAGAGAGAAGGTGAATATGGCTTATAACATAAAATGGAAATCGAAAGTAATTGAAAGTAATCATGAATAAGTGGGGAGTAAATGATCGTCACAGCGGTGATGCCGAAACTCACCCAAAGTAAGTGAACTTTTGCCAGCTTCAAAAGAAGTATCGACGTGATTCTTAGTATTCTCTTTATCTGCTTTGTCCGCTTTTTCCGATTTAATTTCTAAATTTGGTCTTCTTGTCTCACACAATGATTCGCTCACTTGGTCGTTCATGTAGGAATTTAACCGTAACTGTGTTTCAACTGATGTGTTTAATCGAGTCGATAAATTATTTACATCTTCGGTCGGAGTCGCAACGGTTGGCGCAATCGAGACTGGCAATTCATGAGACTTCTCACTCGTGGGCGTACTGATAATTCGCGTGACCACAGAGCTCAGTCGTTTATTCACATCCCAGGGTGTATCATAATCATTTACAGGTCGACTATCATTTTGCGGACTTTGCAATTGCAACTTTTCAGGAGCATCTTTCATACACTCCTTTCGCTTCAAACATGAGTCCAATTTCAACGAGAACTTGGATGCTTGTTTTACAGGACTCGGAGAGACGTGAGCTGGTTTTGAATCTTTGGTCGCTTTCGCTGAATTTGAAGGAGCAACATTTTGCACACTGCTCTGTTTGCACTCATCTTTTTGATCTTTCGTTTTGTTCTTTCTTTGGCTTTCGACTGCATTTGCTTCTCGACATTTTTGGTCAAACTTCTCACTCAGTAAACAGCGCGTCGACGAATCAGAGTCAAAAACACTGTCGATGGAGGAAAGTGTCTCAGTTGTGGATGATTTCATAACCATCGATTTCGCTTCCAACTTATTACCCGTTTTAATTAAATTACTGTTCTCCGGAATGGTAGTAGTTGACAGTCGATGGAGACTGAAATCACTTGATTTACTACGCGGTAAACGAAAGTGAAGTTTAACCCCCTGCTTACGAGGCAATAAAGCTTTCGGTAGTTGATTCAAATGTTGAGGAGTGCTGGTCGCCGAGCCATGGCTTGAGTTGGAAGATGATGAAGCTGTCGAAGAGCGTGAACTGTGCTCTGGTGTGAATGAAGTGCTGCTTTCAGAGCCTCTTCGCTGCGTCTGCAAAGGTGCGGAAAATGTATTTGGATATAGAACATTATGAATCATTGCTTTCTTCTGCATCTTGTCCGTCGCTTCGTTCTCTGTTCCGCGAATAGCACCAACTTTTTTTAATTTGCTATCAAATGCGGTTTCGTAGATTTGTTGATTTCCACGAGACTTGTTTTTAGCTGCCATCGTCGAGATACGCTCCTCATCCGTCGTTAGCGAATCTTCGCTGCGAAAACACTCTGTCGCTGAGTCACAGCTTCTATTGCGATATCTAAATTCTGCGAAGTTTTGTTCTTTCGCTGCGAGAAGATTTTCGATTGCTGCTTCTCGCTGAACGCCGTCCTCAACCGACTTTGGACTCTCTCTTTCGAAGTCTTGCTTTAAACACTGTATCTTTGAGATCACTGTTGCCACAAAAATTTTGTCGGCCTTGTGTAAGTGTTCTAAAGAAGAGCACTCTTCTGAACTATGGCACACGTCATCATAGTTGCTGCTTTCGGTTTCCGGAAAGTCGTAGACTTGCGAATCTAAATCTGTAGCTGTGGAGCAAAATAGCGAATTTTAGAGGCAGTTTTGAATAATTCAAGAGTAAATCGAGAGATAAAAGCGATTAACTTTTCTATTTCATTTAGTCAGTTTCAGCGTCAGTTTCACTGTTTTCACCATCGCAGTTTGCGCAAAAAAAGAAGAGAGAATATGATTCGGAAGAAGTCAATAATTTTCACTGAATTTAATTTTTAAAAAGCGACTTAAAGTGAACGCGTTGAAAATCGGCAAACTTAATAAATTTTTTGCGAGCAAATTTAAAGTAAACGCGTCAAGTAAACTTTCCTCAATCGGAAAAATGCAAAACAAAATGAAACAAGTCAATTACGAACGAAGTGAATACGAAGTAAAACAATTCAACACACACACAAATAAACACGGCGTATCGCTAATGTGAGCTAATCCCACGAATGGACTCTAGTTTAACACTTAGCGCAGACAATTTTTCTCATTAAATTGAAACTCGCTGAAAACTAAATGTGCACAAAAGCAAGAAATTATTAAAGCGAGCGAAGGAAGAATGGCGAGTGTTGAACAAAAAGCTCTCATCGCTTAATTAAAAGAACTTTTCAGAGAGCGAGCGCAGCGAATAACGAAAGAGCGAGAAACAAGATAAAAAGGTTTGCGAAAAAACTTTCCTCGTGTTTGAAGTGTGCACATTTTTGAGAAATTAGCTGTTGTCACAAGAGGTAAATAATTCCACTTTTTATCATTATGCTGCTCATTCTTTTCTCGCAAGTACGTTTGCGTTTGTTCACAACACTTGCTTTTATTGACCTTTATTAATTTTGAAATAATTTAATATTTAAAAAGCGTTCAACAATTGTTCTCCAAAAGAGTCCAATGAATGTTTCAGAGCTTTTTTTTCAACACAATTCAAGTCCGACACCAATAGGGACAACATTTAGCATACAAAAAACATTTTACGCAAACCAAATGTGGGTTGCGGTCATTTTGTTGATCAACAATGCCACAAATTTTTAAGCAAACAATTCGAGTACAAGATATGCGCTACTTTGTATAAATGCGATCGTTTTGCTTTGAAAATGGCTATGAAAAATGTTGCTTGAATATCGTTATGAAAGCAAATTAAATTACACAACGAAAAACACTTATCAATCTTAATTGCGAACACATGAATTAAAGATACAAGCTTTGTCGATAGATTCATTTGCTTTCGTTTTCGTTTCTCTTTTTTTATATGTGTGAGAAAAAATTGATGAAACAGTGAGTAGCAGTGAAGAGAAGAAACATAACGATCAATAGAAAGCAGTTTGTCAAACACATGCCGAAGTATGGCAATGATTCCAATAAAGTGACAACTTACTGCGTCCCTATGTATCTGAGTTTCGAAGCTGACAAAACATGCATTCGCTGCTTTTACAGCAAATATTCACCGAGTTTCTCTGTCATCGCAATTTACTACTTTTAAAATACGACTGCTTTCAACGCTTGATTACAATACAAGCGAAGGAATGCGAAAAAGTAAAAAGAAGAGAGAGAGAGAAAAATGAAAAGCGAAAGAGCATGCAAATAGACGCAAGGAAAATTAATGGCAAAGTTTTTCAGTGGACAACATTAAAACATGTTGAAGCGTACTTTCATAACAAAAATAGAGTTTAATAACCTGCGAAATAACGACAGCACTCACCTCATTCGCTGCGAATGCTGCGTGAAGCAAAAGCGAAGTATTGTTTTTTGTATTAGGCGAAAATTTGTCAGCAAAGAAAGGGAAAAGCGAGAAATTCGGAGGCGATAAGCAGAAGCAAACACACGCACGACGAGAAACGCAATGCTAAGGTTGCTGCTTATTTTTTGACGTTTGCATCGGAATCATTTGTCTCTACAGAGGAGGAGAGCAGTGGATGATGTTGCTTAGTAACACGCTCACTATAGGATCATTCACTTTCATCTGCCTCTCATTCTCTCTCTTTCTCTCCGCAATTTCGAGCTATGGGCAGAATCGGTATCGAACGCTCACTCGCTCCCATTCTCCCATTCTTGCTTCTCTTCTCTTCCTCGTCTAATGTTTGATCGCACTCTTCTTTTTCTTCATCGTTTTCCTATCTCAAACATGATTAAAGCGCAAAACTCGAGTTAAATTTTACTTTGAACACTGCCCAACAAAGTGGTGTTTCATTTATTATTGAAAAGGGCGTCTCACTCGCTTTCTCTCGCATTCTCTCTCTTGTATCGATATTTTCTGTATGAAATCGACGAACTTATTTTCTGCAATTCTTCCAAAAAACGTTATTCAATGCTTTTTATACAAGATTAGCTATGTTCTAATCGGCTCACGCCCATTTTTAATGGCATTTACATTTGTAATGGAATTTAGATGCGAAGAATATGTTCTAAACATAAGTGAAATGAAGAAAAAGCATTTTCAAATATGCGCTAACAAATACTCAAATAAATTTCTTGGCAGAGGATTAACGCTAGTTTAAGTGGATATTCACGGTGCGGATTAACTGCTATTCTCATGAAATGCCACTATTAGTTACTTGTCGTGTTAAAATGCTAATTTTAGCTCTCTTTACATCTGGATCAATGAGAAAGCGAATTGCATTTACATATTATCAAATTTCGTTTCGCGTTTAATTGACATTCTTAAAAGCGAGAAAGAACAAACGTTTGTTCAAAACGAGATGTGTTTAGAGAAGTAAGCTGCAGAGTTTGCATGGGAGCTTTTGAAGCGCTTCTCATATTACCTAAGCAAAAATGAAATAATGTAGAAGTTTTTACACGCAATCCTCCATTCACTGAGCAAAGTAAACTTTCCCTGTCTCACCCTCTTCAAAAGACAGCGAATGTCGAATTGAAATGTATGAAGTGAAGTAAAAGAAGGTAAAATCTTTGAAAAAAAGTAGATTTTTCAAACAAAAACTCGTAAAGCTACGCGCAATTTGTAAAGTTGACAGTTTGGAAGTTCAGAAAAACATAAATATTATTCAAAAGCGAGAAAAATGAGAAGAAAAAAACTTCGATGCTTTCAAAAGCATGATATTCAATTTTGAAACAGAACATTTTCAGCGATGAGCTACACTTAAAAGCTTAGTGAAATATTTGCGTTTTTCGTGAGTGTATCTTTCAATTTTTAATATTCATAAATTTCTATATAACTTTAATTCGAAGTGAAAAATGTTCGCATTCGCTTCTGGCGCTGAATTGCACGAATCATTTGTTCGTCAACTTCGTGTCGGTGTAAAAATCATTACTAGAACTTAACAGCGCTGGCCAAAAGTTTATTATTATTTTTTTCCACTCTAAGCTGATTTATTTCAATTTTAAACATGTAGAAAAGCTAAGCAACTTTTTTGGTCAGCATAGAATTCTGTCATATTTCACACTTGAAAGCATCGATTGCTTGAATTAAACGCAAAATGCTTGAAGCAACGTGAGAACAAGCAGCATCATTGTTGTCTAAAAAATAATGAGCTTGCCGTTATATCGGATGCAATTAAAAATGTACCTTCAAACGTAAAAAGCAACATTCCCATGATTAACTAAACAGTTTGCAGCCTGAGAAACGCTTCAAAAACGCTACAATTAAATGAACGAATCTTTTAAAGCGCACTAAAAGCAAACAACTGATACAATCGCATGTTTTTTGGTCATGCTTTTGTGGACACACTTTTGCGGCCATTTGCTTCGGCTTTTTTTTTAATTGCTGCTTCGGTGAAAACGCTTTTTTTCTGCTCGAAAGTGTGCTTTAAATTAGGCATATTAAAGATCTATTGGAAAGAGATAGATCGTACGATTGAGAAAAGAATTAGCATTTCAAACGATTTAAAGTAGACATAAGTAGCTTTTGCCAGAGAAATACGTGCAATGATCATTTCGATCAATTTTAATTCGCGAACAGAAAAGTTAGTTTGAAGAATGAGCAAATGTTATGAGGGCTTATGTTGCTGGTAGTAACAAAGCGAACAGCGAACGAGCGTAGATGCAGAGATACGCACTCGAACTGTGTATAGGCGATGCTTGAGATGCTCGATACGGCGACGTGTAGAAACAATCAGAGGATGACTCATTGCCGCAATCCTTGAAGTCCAATGGGTTCTCGTACTCTTCGCAGAGGATTACCTAAAAATGAGATCGAATCAATGTAACGATACACGCTTCTCGCTTGTCTCTGCCATCACTCGCAAAATGAATGTCGCTAAAGATAACGACAATTCGCTTCTAATTGAACACTTTGAAAAGAGCACCGCTTTAAATACATTATTAGTGTGCAAGCAAATAACTCCTCAGGCTTTCGGGTACCAGAGCAGTGAGGTTAATAATAACTTTTGCGACTAATGACTTCTTCTGTTCTTACAATGCTAATTCGTCGAAAACTAAACATTTGGATTTACGCAGCTAATTAGTGTTTCGTTTGCTCACAATATGCTTACGCTTATGAAGCCATAAACGCAAAATCGCTTTTTTCTTCTTCTGCTAATTTTTATCCAACTCAAATGATAACAATAATGAGTGGTTTTTGTTTGGCGCTCGTCAAGAAGTTTTTAGCAGCAGACAAAACGCGATATTAAAGCTTTTTTGCAGGTATCGATTATTCGCGAATTGCTTCGATGTCTGCTGTGTGCGTTTACTGCGTTAGGTATGCTGCATCGAGCACAAGAAGCATGAAAGTATCTCGCCATCTACTCCCATCTATAACACGCGCTGCAACAAAGAAGTTGGCAGCAAAAATACCGCAGCGATCGACAGACAGAGTCGGTTTCATTTGAGACGGCGAATCTTTGTTGCGATCATTAATTAAGAGAGCGTCGGTCACGCATTAAACGTGGCATTAATTTTAAACTTTGCTTCTCTAAATTGTTTAAAACTGTGAAAACTTTAATGAGTGTTCACCGTGAAAAGAAACGGAGTCTTCTCAAACGAATTAAACGCAACACAAGCGTTTATCTATTAATTACGATGGTGCAGTCCGAAAGCAAACAGTTATTTTTAAATCATTGCAATCGCGAAATCAGTGGATTAACGCGAACTGCGAGCGAAAGTGCACTGAGTGCAGTCTGCGTTCTTTTTGGCAAAGCAGTTTGCATTAGAATTTGCTTTGCGCGAAAAACCGGCAGCATTTCGCTGCTTTTCTGCAGAAATTTAACTACAGAGTGAAACCACAAACGTCTTGACTGATCGATGCTCGATCGCAACGAGAGGAGTGCAGCTGAGTTCACTTCGAACGCTTCCAAAAAAGGCTGCTCACTAAATAAACTGTCGATGTCAATGTTTTGAGAGAGATTACTTTTGTTTAAAACTGGAATTCGGGAAGCGATCTGTTTTTCGAAAGCAGCAACAAACACTGTTTTCGTAGAATAATGTAGTGACAGTTTATAAACAGGATTGCGTAATTCGCCGAAGGAGCGATTTGAGGAACCGGTAGCTTCAATTGCCTCTTTGAGATGGATTCAAAGTGAGTGGCTTGAGCCAAGGGTAGTGAAGGCCGTCTTGCAGCAGGGAGTAGTTGATACTTGGCATTGCCTGAGGAAGCGTTTAAAAGTAATTGTTGCCACTCTCCTCAAGAGAAGCGAGTTCGGCACGTGTCTTGAAAAGCATCAATGAAAATCGGCACCACATGCGAGTGCTGTACTCAATAAGCGAACAATGGTTTCTGTTCGCTAAGACGCGAACGACGAGGAGACAGATGTTTCCGCTTTGACCAACATCTGTCTCCGTTCCTGAACGCGCTTCTTTCATTTCCAGTGCAGAAACTCGAAACCAATATTGGAAGCATCGCGATGCATTCCACACATAGACTCGCTTTATGAGTTTCGCGACGAATGCGAACACTTTCCTCGCGTTTCGAAACAAGTCTCGTTTGCAAAACAACGAGCAGATTAAACGAGACTAGCAGAGTAAAGAGCGTCGAACTGCTTTGCAACTGACAATCAGACGCAAGACAAACCTCGTGCGAGCGTTGAAAGTCAGGTCGCTTAGAGCCAAGTTTGGAGCCGATTTCTGCAAAGATCAGTTGCACGATTAGTCGCGAGCGCTCTGCGAGCGGAGATCGCTTACCGAACGCGTCGAGCACGTAGTCCGGCGTCGGAGGCACGGGCGGCGACTGCTTCTTGCCGACAGTGAGTTTTCGCCAAATTTTGGACATTGTTTACGAAAGTTTTCAGCGTTCGTTCGAGTGTTGCACTCGAAACTGCCGTTTGTTCGCGTCGAGCCCCTCGCCGCGCTCGCTGCGCACGCGCCAACTCTGGGCAACAGGAGCCCCAATTGCACCCTGCAGTCGCCGGGCGCTGAATCCACAGACGGGCACTGCTCCGAACACGCTTTGCATGCAGTCGACACTCTGGACTTTTGTTCTCCACTCTTTTCTGCAACTCTGCAGTTCAGTGCGCCAAAGTCCCGTCGCGTGAATCATTCTCATTGATTTGTTTCGCTGTTCAAATGCACAAACCATTTCTCGCTTTATTCCTCCTCTCGTCTCAATCGTCCGTTTCATTACTCACGAGTTTAATATGCAATGTTTACTGTAACTGGTAAATGCCTGCAACGCGATTCCAGTGAACGTCTCAATCGATCACTTTTTGCACTCTCGACACACGCTTAGCACAAATTTGGAATTCAACACTGCGTCCACTTTTTGCACCAACAACTTTTCGCCAATTCAATTTTACTCGATTTTGATTTTCGATGTTTGCTTCGCTTCGAATTGCTCACTTCTCCTCTCCTCACTTCTTCTCGAATCAAAGTTAGATTTAGTGAACTTTAAATATACCTGCAAACGCAGCGATCGTGTGTCGCCCGCGGTAATGCAAAATGATTTTCTTCTCGTTATCTGCAATAGTTGTGTTCGCTGAAAAGAGTGACTTAAGTTTGTAAAACTTGCGATCTTACATTACTTTCACTCTAATGACCGACAGTGGCCTTAATGTCGCCAATAGTGGCTATAGAGTTGGCTGAACGCTATAATCAAAGAAGCAAAAGCGAAGTAGTTGATTGTTGAGTACACAGTTTTTGTAGCGAACAGCTAATGTTTGGTAAGCAATAAGCAAAACCCAAGAAGATGTGCAATAAATTTCACGGTTACATCTTCTTCTCTCTAATCCAAGCAACTTAATGGCCTTCTCCTTTCTTCTACAAACATACATAAAAAAAACGTGCAGCTTTTGGTGGCTTTGTACACAAACTTTGCAAATTTAAGATCATTGTCGTGATGCGCAGCACAAAGAAGCGAGTGCGACAATGAGAATCACATTACCTAAGTACACAAACGCTGTTTTCTCATTAAACTAACTAAAGAGCTTTTTAATTGTTTAATTGAATTAATTTATTTCATAACAATGTTATTGTAAAGCACGATGCGCCCTTTTGAAATAAATAATTTCAAAATAAATTGCGCAGGAAACTATTTATAAAAGTGATAACAAACACGATTGGTGAAAAAGTGTATTTTCTTCGAAGGATTAGCGAAAATTTTTGTCAGTGAGCAACACTTCTTATTTACAATACGATCATATTGGCTCATTTTGATTACTGTTCATATGTTATTTTGCCTCAAAATAAAGCTGATATCCAACAACTGCAAATA